>CANUEY010044907.1:0-10065 GCA_948099555.1 Croton setiger
CATGTTAATAAACATATATCAAAATATCAAAGTCATTTGGTTCATATTTTACGCGATTTCGGCATTTTCCGATCGCACGGGTCCGAAAACCCTAATTAGCTCCGTTTGTGCCTTTCGACGGCAAACGAGCCTATAACTCAACTTTTTTCTCTCATTTAAAACATTTATCATCAAATATAAGTCATATAACCCATAATTAACTCATTGATCATATTAAATCATGATGCATTTTGAATGAAAATGCGTAAAATGCATGAAATGATGTCGGAACGACGTAAGGTTTAGGGTTGGAATGTCACATAGCATAGCTTGAAATTCTCATTCAAATCATATATCATCATATTCAAAAAATATCCAAATCATTTACTTAATTTTCTATCATATATCATTTCAAACTATAATGCATTTTAATCAAAAATGCAGAAAATGCATGTAATGACGTCAAAATGACATAAGACTTAGGTCGGGGGCGTCACACAGTAGCACTTAACATTTTCCTTCGACTGGTCCTATGGCTTCTTCGCCGACGTTGGCTGAACTTTGGGTTGCAATCCACGATCTCCTTCTGCATCTATTTTTGCTTTGTTTTGGCCTAGGGATTTCATTTGGTTAAACTAATCTCTTTTCTATTTTTGCTTTTTCATTTTTTCTTTTTAAATTTGATTGTGTTTGCTTTGTAAATTAAATTTACGAGAAGTGTTATTGAATGGTTTTTATTGGAAAAATGAATTAGAATGCTTGGTTATTAGAATTGGTTGTGATTTGCATGAATAGATGAAGTCTATGAATTTTTGATTTCTTATGGAATCAAAAGGAACGAAATTGAGATTTACAGTTTCTTTTTGGTGATACAATGGTGGCAGTGATTTTTTAAATTAAGAAGGAAATAAAGTGGTAGTGGTAGAGGCGGTTTCTGGCTGTGGTTGTGGTGGTAATGGTGGTAGAGGTGATTGTTGGATTAGGTGCAGCAGTAGAAAAGGAAGAGGAACAAGAAAATGGGGAAGGGAAGGAAAGAGAAAGAAGAAGAATAATTAGGTTTGATTTAAAATTAGGTTTAATTGGGTTGGTCTGATTCAAATAAATCATGGTTCGATTCAAATAAACCAAAGGGTAGTTTTGTCATTTTGAAAAAAATCATTGACTTTTTCAGTTGACTAACGCCGTTTTTGGACGAAAGGACCTGATAGTATAATTTTTTAAATCTGAGGAACCTGATGATACAATTTCCAAAATAGAGGGATCCTAGAGTATATTAGGCAAAACCTCAAGGACCTATAAATAATTTACGCTTTCAAAAATAAAAACGGAGTCATTTTTCTAATTATTTAAAATTAGTGTCCGGAAATTGGGTGGCGACTCAAAAATCGTTTTTAAGACCGACTAGTTTCGGCAATGCGACCTAAAATATTTTGCCACCATTTTTGGTAAAAATCAAAATCCCCGAAACACTAACAACACTAGGTGACTATGGTGTTAGGGCATTTTTAATTTTTTTGATCTTTTTGCTTATGATGATATAGATTTGAGGAAAAATATTTTTCAAGAGGGCGATAATGATATAAACCAGAACCTGGTCAAAGATTTATTGACGCTTCCATATGAACTATTGACGAGAAGCAGGGCTAGGAAGTTTGGAACAACTCTTGGATTGCATATTTAAGAACAAGTGTCTAAGGAATTGATCGATCAAGCGTTAGACAAGTGCGTTAAGGACCTTGGAGAGTTAGTAACTTCACTTAGTGTGTGTTTTGGAAAGTTAGAAGAGAAGAAAGATGAACTAATACCGAATATGGCCTCAGCACGGCCGTTTCTCCTAAATGTGCAACAACAAAGTTATTCTAGAGGTGAATACAATCAACACCATGGTTGTGTCCTCTGATCATACGATATCCAAGTTACTTTAGACACGAACATGGGCAACCAACACAGACATGTTCAATTCTACAAACGGACGTGTTTTTATTTACATCTACAACAACTGAAAGGTGAGCTTCACGACACACCCACAACACAGCTGTGTCCGTAGCCGTGCCACATTAGTCAAAAATGATTTGGCTTTTACTTTTTGATGTATTGCTTCTAGGTTAAGGTTTTAGTTGTGTCAACCTATAAATAAGGTCTTATTTAGTTGTAAAGACATCTTATTTCACATAATATATTTTAATAAAAACTTCAATATTTGCTTTGACATTTATTTTTTGATTGAGAGAAGTGAGAAATTGTTTTTCATTGATTCTATCAGGAATTGGATTAACTTATCATTTTCATTGTGGCATTCTTGTAGTTTGATCTCACAAAACCTTCCATCATAGACGTTTGAGCGTTTTTAAGTTTTTGGTGTCTTAGGAGGTGATTACATTGATTTTGGGATTCATTTATCTTATTGTGCGTCAGGGTTTGTAGCTTATTGCCTTAGTATTCCGCGTTGATTGGTAATTGATTCAATCTTAAGTAAATTTCTATATACCTATGTAAATCTAGTTTATTTTCGTGTCAAGTTATCGTTAGAGTTGTTTGGATTCTTATCACTTCCTTCAAAATCTCTTTCCCTTGAACTCTAAGAGGATTTACAATTTCTATAAACCAAATGTTTAGTTCAGAGAGTGTTTGTCCTTCTCTCACGGAGAATATCTCATACCTTCTCTAGAGTATGTTGATCTTGGATTCCTTTACTTCATCTGTACCTTCATAAGTCACTCTAAGCTTTTCTCAGAGTTGTTGAGCTATTTTACAACCAGAGAACTTTTTGAACTCTATTGGGTCTAAAGTAAAATGGATCAAGTTCAAAGCTTTATAGTTTAGAGAGACTAGCTCAAACTTAACATCAGTGAACTCAGCTTCATTCTTAGGTCGAGTCACATTTTTAATCGTGACTTTAGGAACGTGAGGACCATTCAAAATGATTCTCCAACATTTCACATCATAAGACTTTATGGATTTTTCCATTTTAGTCTTCTAGTAGGAATAAGTTGTTCCAGAGAACAAAAGTGGACGAGTAGAAGAAAATCGCTCAATCATCATTCTAAGAATAAGATTAGTATTTGCCATCTGATCTCTCTCATGCAATTGAACCTTCAAAATAATGAGAGTAGAAGCTCTGGTACCAGATTGTAGTCCTAATAATTCTAGAGGGAGGTGAATTGGATTTTAAAAAATTTTAACTTTAAAAATCTTTTCTAAGTAAAACTTCTGAACGTAAACTATTTTGAATAACTCGTTAGAAATCAGAATTCCTTTGATTAGAATACTGATTTTAGGTAGAGCTTAATTCAACATTCAAAGACCAAGTTAAATATTGAAAACTAAGAGAAGTGTCCTGGATAAATCAACTTCAGTGTTTGTTAGGTTGATTGAGAATTTTGATTTCAGTTCAGAAAGCATAAATTGGCAAGCAAACTTAAAGTAATGAAAATAAAATAAAGAGGCAGAATTAATAGTGGTTCGGCTAAATTAAGACTACATCCACTCCCCAAGTATACTTGAGATTTCTTATAACATTATGTTTTTGGCATGTAAATTATAACAATATGGTTTATTTCATTTTGTAATATCAATAACAGTTTTGTAAAATCAACGAGGCATGTAAATATGGTTTAAATTTTATTCTATTTGATATTTGTCATGTTATATGTTTGAAAAAAAAAGGCTTGTTTATACGATATATAGGTACAAGGAAGGTTGTTATATTTCTACTACTATAATATCTATTCACGGCTAGAGAAAAAGTCACTTATAGAAAATATAATTTAACCAGTCTAACCTGATTGCTCTGAAATTTTGGGCTTCAAAAAGCCATTCATTCTCTTTTATAAAGATCAGAAAATTCATACAAAGATTTTTTCCTCAGAAAGTTGCTTGCAAACCCACACCTTAAGCTTTATGCCAAAAGTTTCTAAAACAATTAGTTTGTCAAATTTTGAAAAATTCGAAGTACTAAAGATTTTAGAGAACCTAAAGTAGATTAAGAGAAAATATTCAATAAAGTTAAGAAAAATTTCTAAAAATAATAATGAAAATTAGAGAAATTTTTGAAAAAAGAAGTTAATTATCACAAAAATCTTTTTGAAGTAAATATGAAAATTTAAAATCAAAAAATTGACTCTTGATTATTTTTTAGAGAATATAAAATCTTAAATATGTGAAAGTGAGAGTACAAACATTTTTCTTCAATCTCAAAGTGCTAAATCTTTGATCAAAAGGATTTTTATAGTGAACCAAGAAGAATATGATTATTGAAAGAGTTAAAAATTCCAACGATTATTTATAAAAAGAAAAATATTTTTGGATTTTATTTTTGAACAAAGTCGGAAACACAGTCTTGAATTTCCCTTTTCAACTAACCTTAGAGTCCGTTTTTCGTTTATTCAGAAGACAATTATTGTTTTAGTGAAATTAGACTAGATCAATGTTTTAAGCAAAAATATGTTAGACTACACTTTGAAAAATAAGAAACAAGTTTAAAAATTTTTTTAAAAGGTTTTGACCATTTGAAATTGGAATTTCTCTTAAACAACAAATACATTTTGAACTGACACTTTAAATTAAAATGTTTTAATCTTGAAAGTTTTCAGAGAAGCTCCTTGAGTTTTAGATGTCTTTTAAATCTTTTTAAATTTTTTATTTAGACTATGATTAGATTTTACAATAATAGAAAAAAGTTTTTTAAAAACACGTAATTTTGTATATCATGTTTCATGATGTTAAACCTTATTAATGTTAAAAAATTTTAATTAAGAAACATTAATTTTAGTTTTATTTTATTTTATATTTATATTATATTAATTATATATACTTTTATTCACATGTAACTAATCTTTGTATTTAATAGTATTTGTATCAATTATGTACACAATCACAATTTAATGGTGAATGTACTGGTACTTAGGCACATGTGTCCCATCATCAATCTAGTTTTATACTCTTTTAAAATTTTTTTAAAAACTATCTATTACTTTATTATAGTATTATTGTTCTATATTAATCTTAGCTGATATTTTATACTTAGAGTTTTTATGCAAATTGATAATAAATGAACTGCTATTATTACCACCACCGAATATATGATAATATTTTTACAAATTAATTAATTTAGTGATATGATATCTTTTTCAAAAATGGGAGGATATAAATTTTTCTAGTTATTTTGATATGAGTTGTTTATGTATACTTATGTTAGGTAGTCGTTATTCAATTTTTTAATTTTTTATATAATAATATTTGTTAAGCATGTATAATTAATTATTGCGAGATAAAAAACATACAATTAGAATTAAAATATGAAAAAATTCAATATGTTCAATTAAATTCAACTTTTGAAAGATAATTTTTTCTCTTAAAAAATATACCATAATTAAATTTTGAAAAAAATATATATAATTAGAATTAAAATATGCAATAAAAAACTTCAATATTTTCAATTAAATTAAATTTTATTTTGAAAATATAATTTTTTCTTTTAAATAATCTATTAAGTGCATTTTCCGTAGAAATATTTACCCTCATTCATGTTTTTAAAAATAGTATAGAAAGACCAAATATATATTGGAATAAATTTGATATTTAATTTGTATTTTTAAAAACTAAGCTATTTTATTTTTATGTTTTCAAAAAATAAACTATTTTATCCTCATATTTTAGTTTTATTATATTATGTTTTTGTTAAATTTTTTAGAAACCGCGTGTCACTGAAAAATTCAAACAATAATATAATTATTTTGATTTGGTTATAAAAATATGACATTAATTTTTGTAGAATAAAAATATCACATTAAATAGATAAAATAGTTCAATTTTTAAAAATATAGTGATAACATCGTATTTTTTCCATATATGGAACACAATCTCAAAATTAAAATAATAAAAAAATATATGGGACAGAAAAGGATGCTTCAAGGCCTCAATCCATCCCCTTACACCTTTATATTACTACAATCAAAATGAAATCTTAACTTTTTGGTAATGACTCGTTATTTTCCAACAAGAATCTAAGTTGCCTATTCTCTACATTGATTACATTCAGACTTAACTTGTCTATTATTTCCTGAAGCCTATTAATGACAACATCTTTCTGAGCAATTACTTGTAATAATCTTGCATTCTCATCTCTAAGCATCTCAAATTGACAAAGAATCCCTTCAACTTGTGCTTCAATAGCTTCATCGCTCAACTCATATGCACTCTCCACAACTCTAACCACTCTCCACAAACTCACAACAATAATTAAACCTCCTCCCATCTTTTCCAAGAACGCTTCCAACAACAATGCCAATGCAACAACCACCCCATCAATAACATAACCTGGCCGCCGAAAGAAAGAACCGCCGAGCGCCATCGCAAGTCCCATTGCCTTAGCTGATAGCAGACTTAGTATAGCGATTCCGGCCCAGTGGTACCCAATTTGGAGTGGTATTTTATTCTTTTGCGGCGTGCAAGAAACTAGAGAGGAGGAAAGTTCAAGAATTGTTAAAATGAGATCTAAAAGCAGCAGAAATATTGAAATAGCTCGAATAGCCTTGGATTCTAGGAATTTTGACATGTTTCTTCTCCATTTTGGTTCACTTAGAATATCCTGACTTTGTTCGTCGGTTGGATTGAAGAAAAGCTTCCATTTTTGCCTTCTGTACCAGCTTTTGAGAAGGGTTTGGACAGAATATTCGATGGTTTCTATAGAATTATTTGAATTAATGGGTGAAGGTCTAGACTGTTGCATTGTTGAGATGGAATTAGTTTGTTGGGTTAGTTATGAAATACATGTGTTTTTTAATACGAAAAGGAATGGTGATAAGAAGTGGGATATTGGAAAAGCATGCAAGTACGTTAAAGGCAAGGAAGGTTCAAGTTTCCCATGCTTGGGTGACGTTTAAGACCAGATTACGGTTATATAATTTTGTCATAGAATAAGCTTTAAGTATTGTTATAGAAGCTTATCTATTCCATTACTCATGATGATTTAAGGAAAATTCCAAACTTTTTCACCCACTATTCGGTGTGTAGTCTATTTGGTCATCTTATCTTTCACTAATATGTTACGATGCAGAGTTTTCAGACTAAATTGATGTCACTTCCGAGTTTGATTCATGCCGACTACATATAATATACGCTAAGCAAAAAATGTGTATAAAGATTAAAAATATCATTCTAATTTTTTGAAATTCAGATGGTGCATTTTTTAATCTAAAAGGTATTGTCCAAATGGGACAGTAAATACAGTTTTATATCAGTCATTAAGTTTTATTTAAATTTGTCAAAATCCAGATTTTTATCAAATTTACTAAAAATATTTGCACTATAAAATCTATTTGATAAATTTTTTTATTGGAAATTGGATACCTTATTCATTTTAAGACTTTATTGAGGAGTTCATAATTTATTATCAATTTAGGTGTTTCTCTTTCTATTTTAGAAGTCTTATTTAAATAGTGATAAGTTTTTTACTTTTTAAATGATGATTTTTTTTTTTTTTACAACATTCAATTAATTTTGGTCTTGTTTGGATAGGCTTAACTTTAGTAATAATGATTTTCTTCATAAAATCCTTCTTCATAAGGAATGTTCTGTTCCAGAAAGCATTAGGCAAATCTGCACAGAGTTCATCGTTAATTTGATCTTTTAGTTGTTCTATTTTTTGTTTTATATAATATTTATTTATCTAATCATTTATACACTTTAGTTGAAAACTATTTTTCAAATTTTTTAAAATTTCAGTTTTTATCTAATTAATGTATTAATTCTATTTGGTTAGTATGTGTTTTAAGTAAATTTAAATTTTTTTTTTTAAGTTTTTCCAAGAATTGAAAACTAACTAACTTTATATTTATTTTAAATTCACTTTCTATCTTCTTCTACTGAATATGGGATTTTAAAATTTATAAATTATATTAATAGTATGACCATATGATTAATTTGTTTAGATAAAATAAATAAAAAATTTAGTTCAAAATTTTTATTTACTATAATCCTTCTATTTACTCAAAGATCTTTAAGCTAGATTGGTTTGTAGTTGATAATTTTTTATTACTTTGTATTCATAACCTTTTAGAAATTAAATCTGATTTTAAACAATTTAAGTCTGCTCTCGTATCAAATAATATTATATATTGTATGAAATAATTTTTAGAAAAATATCAATTGTACTAGGATTAAATATTTTATAGAGTTTATTTCTTATAATAAAAATATAAAGTTTTCATCATATGCTTTGATAATTGTATTTATTTTATTATCCTCATGTTCTTCTTCTTCAGAATAGTCTTCTAAGTTAATATTTTTATTTTTCTCTTCTATCAAATTTCTTAATAACTCAGAATCAATATTTTATTTTATCTTTAATTTTTTTTATTTCACTTTTATTTCTTTCATTTCTCTTTGTAAATATTTATATTTAGTTTTTTAGTTACTTGTTTGTTTTTATTTAGTATAATAGTTATGTCATATATTTTTTTAGATGTGCTAGGTAATATATTTTTTTTAGAATTTTCTTAAAAACTCTCTAATAATTTTTTAAGATTTCCTTAGTTTTATTATTTTCTATGTGTTTTACTAATTCTAACAAAGATCTCTATTCTTTTGTTAAAATATTTATAGTTTTAGTATCTGATTGAGGAATCATCATGTAACTCATCTATTTGAAATTCTTCTTTAGGTTCTGAACTAATTTCAGAATCTGTTAATAGATACAATTCTTGAATTTTATTTATTATATCATTATCTCTGTTTAATTCATTTTTTTTATTAAATTTATAAAATTTAGAAGTATGTCCTTTTTTTGTTACAATTGTAACATGTTCAATTTCTGAAATTTGAATGAGTTTTTTTATTTTTATTAAAGTTCTAGAATTCATCTTTACTTTTATTTTCTTATAATATTTTTATATGATTTTTTATGATTTTGTTTGGTGAACATAGCCCTTTACAATCTTTATATTTGCTAACCATGTTAAAATAAAATGTCCGAAAAAAAAAATCCTAGTTCTTTCTTAATTTTATTCATTTCATATTTTAAGGATTTTTGTAGTTTTATGTCTTGGAAAAATTTTAGACCGTTTTAAATTATACTAATCAACTGACCATAAGTTAGCAATTCATAAGGTATTGGATTTTCCGTATTCTTCTTTTAGGCTACTCAACTTTTTCTACTTAAAAGAAAGGAAGTTCTATTAAAAATTTTTTTTTCCAAAAGGATTGTTTCAAATCTTCCTTATGCATTATATTAAGTTAAAAAGGTTATTTTATAAAATTGAAAATCATTTAATTTTTTACGCCTAAGATTACTTAATAATTCAGCATTTTATCTTTTAAGTGTGTAGGATATCCTATAAAGTGTAGTGATATAGTCAAAATTAATGTTGATATGTCATCCTGAATAGTGTTGTCATATTCATCTAATATTGGTTCTTCAAATTTAAAAGTTTTTATTGTGTTTAATATATCTAAATATTGTTGTTCAGTAAGATGATAATCCCACCATCCTTTTAGTTGACTAGTAAATCTAGCAATTATAAGTTCACCTATAGTTTTATTAAAAGTTTCAGTTTTGGTTCTGTAGACATTAGCTGCCATAGTCATCTGTTGTAAAAGACTAAGGATTAGTATTCTGAAAGGCCATCTATATTTCATTCATAAACTGGGGAAGCATTATACTTATATTGGGATAATATATTAAGTCTATTAATTATTCCAAAGTTAGGTAGTGCACTAACTCTTGGGATTATTGACTAGTTATGGTTTATTGGATTTATTTTAAAGTTTCTGAATTATCTGTATCCACATTATTAGGTTCAGGTTCTGTATCTATACTAGAATCTGAATTTGATCTATAGTATTTATAGCTTTTGATTGAGCTGAATCTTGGGCTACATGTTTTGTAGATTCAGAGGTCGATTCTGTTTTACGAAGTTGCGCTCTAATAACTTTTATAAAATCAATGTGTAACAACCTCTACTTGTATTCTTACGTCATAAAACATGCCATTTTTTTTTTTTGAAACGTACATCATATGTTGCTATCTTTGTTTAATCCTCAAAAACATAATCCACATACATATCAAAACATATATCAGCATTCTAT
>CANUEY010044933.1:0-12690 GCA_948099555.1 Croton setiger
TGTTACGGATCGATCTCAAACCCAGACAGAATCGATAAAGAAAGAATAAAGAACAGAGACACCAGTTTTACTTGGTTCACCTTACACAAAGTAAGGCTACATCCAAGGAGGAATCACCTTCAGTATTGAACCCTTTATTAAGAACACGAGAAGCCAGGTACAGATTACAACCAGAAGAGAAAAACCCTCAGACAAAGTGCTCCCTCAGAGTCTTTATAGATTGAGACTCATTTGCATCAATCACTTAACCTCACAAGCACAAAACAATCACAGTATGTACAAGAGATCAAGAAACAACAAACAAACACAGAAGCAACAGGAAAGCACAAAGAAGAGAGGAAACAGAAACTGTACAGGCAACTCAACAACCCCAGAAACAAATTCGTGACCCTTCAGTTTTCGGCTGTGCCTTATATATGTGGCACTTTACACGTGTGGGGGAGCTCCACGTATGATGCTTCAACCCTTCAGTATATGTAGCCAAAAACGCAGAAACACTAAACATGAAACGCATCAGATTATGTTGAGGGGCCTTGGGTCATCCTTGGCTTCTCTTGGTCATTTGGTTGTTACACAGAGTCACAGCCCAACAATTATGATAAATTGGAATTCTTCCTACATAATAATGTCATCTTGTGTTAATCAAATGTTGTATGTTTGTCATCTTACTTTACACGGAGATTGGAGAATGCGAAAGTGTTGAGTTCAATTCGTGTCAATCATACTGTTAACACCTTTTTGTATGTCAGAGAGGACTATATCTGTTTGTAACTCACAATATTACTCGGTTCCTTTGTATTTAAAAAGTAATGTCATCTTGTTCATATTATGCAAAGTAAAGATCGGAGTTATTTAGTAATTTTGTTTTTAATTAAAAAAAAATTAAACTTAAAACATGAAATTGAATTTTTAGATAATCGAGATCATATTCCTTGATCACATTGGATGTCTACGTTTTTTAATATATATATATATATATATATATATACTCATTTTTATTACTTTTTGTTTTTAATTTTAGTTTTTATGAAATTTTATGTTATTTAATTTCTAAAATTTCTAATTTTATAAATCTTATATTTTTATGCACTTATTTTAATAATAAATTATAATATATAACTCTAGTATGAATAAAATTGTTGAAAGAACATTAAAGTCATGAAAAGTATTGATATTATATGAAAATATTATGGTACATTCTGAAGATTTATGATAAAAAAAACTATATATTTATAATTATCTATACATTACTATAAATTCATTCAACGCAGTTTGAGAACTTTAATTATTTTAAAATAAATTTTTTACATATAAAAAGATAAAATAAATTTTTATGAGCATTATTGTTAGTAGTAGTCGAGGTGGGATATAATATTTATTTACAAAATATAAATTTCTTATTCAAATAAATTTATTTTTTAAAAAATCAAATAACAATTTTTTTAGCATGCAGATATGAATTTATTATAATTCTAGAATAATTTTATGAAAAAAATTAAAATAAATAAATTTTGCTTTTAAAAAAAAATTTATTTTTTTAATCATTTTCATGTAATAACAAAATATAAATATTAACTTCACATAAAATAAATTTATTAATTAATGAAATAAAATAAAGGAAACTTAAAAACTAATGAACAATGTTATTTTGCCAATATATTTTCAATTGCATATGCACATATAAATAACAAAAAAGCACGAAACTACTTATTTTAATTTATGTTTTATTTAAAATGAATTATCAATTACTTTTTTAAACAAATAAAAAAATTCTAATAATTAAAATAAAACTATGCAAAAATAATCGCTTGTAATTTTTTATTAATATTTTTAATGATTTAATTGGATTGATATTAAAATTTAATTATATTCTTCCAAATTATCTTTCACCAACTTAAAAAAAGTATTAGCAGTTTCTTTCAGGATCGTGTAAAAAAAAATTAAAACATTTACCATTAATGATTAACCGAGATAATAACCTATCGTAACAATAATATTTTATACATAATAAGTAATGGGATATTTATTTTACATATTTTCATTTTAAGTAGCAGTTTAGAACTAAATATTTAAAAGGAATAGGGATATTATAATGTTAGTCTTATTCTCTTATTTAGAAATATTTTTAGATTTGTTCTAAATTACCATATTATAAAAAAAAATTGTGCATTGAACATTTTATCCTCTATTATAAAGAACGTATCAAATACTTTATACCATCATTTTATGTTCTGACATAAGCAAGCTTTTAGATTGAAACCTCATGAATATTATTTAGAGATTAAATACTATGATCTAGGTTTTTATCGGTAAACCAAGTTTGACTTGTATAATAAAGTATACGTATACTTATAAATTTAACGGTATAAATACTTAAATTATGAACATAAAACTACATTTAAAAAATTAAAATACACTGTACTTGTTGCATACTATCCAACAAATAACTACAAAATTGAAAAACAACATTTGTAGCGTTCCTCCATTTTATGTTCTAACATTTGTTTTACCGAAAAGTTTTCGAAAAAGATAAAAGTTGGAAAAGTGCATTGGAATCCCTATCATATAGGAAATGAAGCTATCCAACTAAAATTTAACATAAAAGGAGGGAAAAATGTTATATTCACATGGAAATATTTGATTTGACACTAATAATATGCCTTCTAGAAAAGTATACCGCTTTTTCAAAATCTCAGTACGGGAATATGAAGAACATTATTTCCAAAACGAGAATAATATGAACTTAAAAACATGACTTTATTAACACTCACTAAGCTTCTCTTCTCTTTAGAGAATGTTCTAATAGTATCGTTAGGCTTCTTCCCCATTTATTTTCTACCTTATAATGCTTATTATTCAAACAAGCAGCATTACATTTGTTTTTCATAATCATGTTTGACATAAACATTTGATTAAACTAAACATGCCTTACGTGGGTTTTTTGATGATCTAAGAAAATATAAATGCACATTTCCTTAATTCTTTACTTCTTCTTGTTCTTTTGCTCCTCTGGCTCAAGCAACTCTTCCAATAACTTATCATCCAAATATTCAATTTCAAACACTTGCCTCGTCGAAGAAGACGAAGAAGCAGAAGCAGAATGAGACGAAGAAGAAGCCGCGGCAGCTCTTGTTAGAGGATACTCATTGGGGAAATTAAGAATGGCTAACTGTCCTCTCATTGTATAAGCAGCTCGGTCATAAGCTCTGGCTGCTTCCTCTGCCGTGTTAAAAGTTCCAAGCCAAACACGTGCTCCACGTCGATTGGAATCACGTATCTCCGCCGCGAACTTGCCCCAGGGCCGCCTTCGAACGCCTCTGTATTTCACTTCTCCGCCACCAGTTTCGTCCTTACTGCTGCTTTCGTCAGCCATGCTTAATTGTATGTATTCGATTTTATTTGTTTATACATATACCAAAATATATATTGCATGGGTTATATGTTGGTGCCTGTAAATTAATAATATATATACGGATGAAAAAGGGCATCAAATGAAGGGCGAAAAGTAGAAAAGAGTTGGCCTCGTGGCGAATCTAGTGGTCAGGAATCAATTAGGCGTTCAGAATGGAAGTTTGAAAATGGATTATGTCCTACAAAGCGAGTCCAATGTACCTGGATGGTCAAGCCGATGGCTTTCAGCTTCAGGCTTAGAATCAACCCTCTTTCCTTTCCTTTCATAACATCTCTCACTTTATTTTAGCCACGAAAATTTCACAATTATTATTTATTTTAGCAAAGAAATAAACATATAATGTATAAATTCTTATGAAGTATGTATACAGAAATGTCATTACTGTATTATGATTTGCTTAATTATTTTGGAATATTCTGACCACAAATAAGAAATAAATTCAGGATTATTCACGTACGGTGACGTATTCACTGTGACGTTTACATGGTAATAATGTATATATAGGATATATACTTGTATATGCTTCAACTATTTTCTATTAGATGGTTATTGAGGAATGTACTCATGTTTTTATAATTTTAAAAGGTGAAATCTACTATTTACTGCATTTAAGAAATATTCTAATATTTTAAAAACTCTTATATTTCTTTGCCTCTATCATGTGTATAATAGTAGTTTTTAGCTTATTAATTATAAATCTAAATTAGTAATAATAAATTTCCCCATAATGGGTTGAATAATGGCTCTTAAAGTCCAAATATTTATGTAACATAAAGAAGATATACAATAATTTTTCTAAATTCATTTGTAAAAACAATAAAGTCCTTCATTGTTAAAATTTTTTCTTACCTAAAATTACAGAGGTCTTCGCTTCTAAAAAAAAATTTACAAATCTTCCAAAATTATGTTTATGTTGCGACGGGGTTATCATTTGTGTTTGGAAAGCTGGATAATAGTTATTAAATAAAGGTTATACCTGCTTACCCTTGTTTGCACCCTAAATTGGAGTATACAAAAATGTACTTTATAGAGGTAAGGGATGGTAAATCTTATCTCTTGTTTCCATTTTATACATTTCTATAACCTTGTTCCAAAGAGAGGTATAAGAGTCAATTAACGTGTGATCTGTTTGGTCATCCTATTTTTCATGAAAATGTAAGATGCGGAAGTTTCGAGTTTGATTGTTGCCGCTAACATTCTTAGCACCAATTTAGAGCTCAGAATATGTGTAGTCCACGTTGTTATCCTTGTCCATTAGTGTCATTTTCTAAATTAAAAAAAAAGAAATAGGGCATAAGAAAATTTACTTTTTTTTATTTACCCCTCGATACCCTCAAATCAAACCGTGTAAATATCAAATAAAACTTATAAATAACGTAAATCTTGGTTTTAAAATATTTTCTTCATGAGCTCAATTTATACAAAAAAATTTAATTCTATGCTTAAAATATACATGTAAAATAATTTAAACATTTAAATGGGATACAATTAAAAATTGACAAGTGACACCATTTTTCATATGAATAAAAAAAGGAAAAGTGAAAAATTTGTATTCATTGCTTGCAAAATATTGTCGCACTCAACAAAAATATGGACCTAACACTTTGCAATTGTATAAAGAGTAGTCTTATACCAAGCAGGCAAATTGTGGACAACATTGTTGTGTATCAGGAGGCTCTACACACTGTCTAATCTTAAGGGTAAGAAATGCTACATTGGCCATTAAGATTTATTGATGTCTGAAATGGTTTGAGCACTAATTTTTTAGACAACGGGCCATTTTTCTATAGGGAATAATTAAATTAAATCTCACCTTATTAATTTTTCTATAGGGAATTAATTTTTTAATAATTTATCTGAAATATTTATTAAAAAAAATTGAAATTTAATTTGTTTTATTTTACATAATTGAATTTTCATAATTAAAGGATAATTGTTTTCAAGTTGATTTTTTATAGTGTAGTGATAAAAAATTGTTTGAATTTTGCCTCCACTTCAATGTAACGAATTCAAAATTTCGTTAGTCCAAAAAATACTGTTATTTTGTTTTTCATGGGAACAGAGATTTGGTTGAGATAGTGATTGCTTCACAAACCCAATTATTATTATGGTAACGGAAAGGGAAGAAAGGAAGAGAAGAGGTCAATTCCACATATTTAAGACATATGATTTTTTATTTTTAAAAGAAACAAATAAAAGTTGAAGGCATCAAGTAATATATATTTTAAAATTATCATTATTAATCTAAAAATTATAATAATTAAATTCAATTGATAAGTATTCTGAATATAAAAAAATTATTTTTAAAAATCCACGTTGGAAAAATATTAATCAATTACGCATTTATTTATATACAATAATAATTTACAAATCTCATTTAGACCACCTAATGAGTTAATTGATCAATTTGTCTAAGTTTAGTGTGCAAATTGGTAAAAAAAAAGTTGAAAATGAAGAGACTGAATATGACGTATAATTTGAGGGGGTATATTACCAATAGAATGTTTGTAATCTTAGTAGGTTCAAATATTCCTATTCTTTTTTAATTAAATATTTTTGAATCATTTTAATTTTCAAATTTAAAATTTCACTTTTTTTTTTTTATCGTAACTTAAGTATATATGAATAACAAATAGTATAAGTTATTAGTATTTAATTTAAAGGTATAGTTAAATTTTATAATTTTATATCATTGATATTATATTTAAATTTAATATCCCTCAGTTTTATTTATATAAATACATTCTTTTGCGATTATTCAAAATGTAAGTTAACTAACATATTTTATTTTTCTTGACTGCAACAAAATCAGACAATCATAGCTTAATATGCAACAATAAAAAGAGGCAAAGTGATAGACTTTGAGTCCTCTCCAATGTTAATATGAGTAGAGAATAATGTTCTAAAAAAAAGATCTCTTCTCCTGACATCACCAAATATACATAATATGTATTTATAAATAAAAATAAAATTTAAACACATACTAGAAAAATGTTTTATTTTTCAAATTAATTATTAAAATAACCACTTTTTAATTGTAAACAAAATATAAATAATTTATAAACATACTATAAACAATCTATAAACAAAAACGAATATAAACGTTTTAAGCATTAAAAGTTAAAATATGATCATTTTAAGAATAAAAAGTACAACTAGGCAAAAAATTATGTTCAAACTTAAAAAATAACATATTTAATGTACGAATAAAAGGGGAAACATGGGGATTTTCATAAATAACCTTCATATTCATAATCTTCCTTGGGTAATTATATTTTTATTAAAATACTAAATTAATTAATAAATAACAATCCTAATAATTTTAGTATTAATAATGTATACTAATTAGAAGCTAGTATTAGTATTATTATTTTTAAACAAGTTTTATTATAATCAATATATAATTAATCAAATTAATTATAATATTAATAATAATAATAATGAATTACAACTAAATTAGTAAAGAAAAAAAAGTTATTATAATTAAATTAATATACAAAAATGTTCCCCGATTTTGTAACAAATTAGATAATTGAAATTATTAAAAGTAAATTGAAGTTTAACTGTAAATATTAATTAATAGTGAAAAATCAAAGTTAAGTTTGGCAACGTAAACCATGGATTATATAATCAACCTTTGACCGACAGCAATTAAATTAACGCAAGAAAAGTGAATGTCTTGCATGGCACTGGCACGTGATTCCACGTGCACTCCCATGCCGCACGTAGAAGAGCAGAGAGCAGAGCTGACCAGACCAGACCGGTAAATCACTGTAAGAAAACTATACTAATATTTGCAGTAAACATGACTGAAACCTCCTACGTCACCGCTCACGTGTTTTAATCTACCTTTGTTTCACTGATATGTACACGTGTCATCCGTGGCCTATTAATTTCCTTTCTTACCCCTGTTCCACAATCTTCATTCTTACATACGAAATGGAGCAAATTTTGTGGGGAGGAACCTTATTGGTTGATTTCAAACTTTTGAATAAGCATATGTATAAAATATTGATTTCAAAAGTATAATAAGTATATAAATAAGATAAAATAAGTATATAAACGCAAATTAAATTAAAATGTAGTACTATGAGGATATTAATAAAAAAATATATATATATATGAGGATTGCGCTATTAATGTCAGAATAATTACATGTTTACAAACTTAAACTTACATTAATATGTTTAGTAAATTGCATACCGAACATAGTAAGACTCCAGTACATATAAACTTTCAAGAACAAAAATATTTATCATGGGGAATTTATGGAAATAATTTATTGATTAAATATTGCATATTGAGAAACTCTAATTAGAAATTAACTCTTCAAATGGATTTCATGAGATTCAAATTTACATTAGTGGCTATCAATATTTGATGTTCGAATTCCAAAAAAAAAAAAAAATTCACATCCATAATCAATTACTAAGCTGAAATAAGTGTTATTACGTAAATTTTATTCTGTAATGGATGAACCTCCCCTAATTAAGCTATAACGACCTCAACTCTACGCCAACCCGTTGCCCCCCTCCCAAACTGGAGGATCACCGGTCTTAGGCATGGATCCCATTAACATTTGCCTTTAATCAATTTGTATACAATGATGATAATGAAAACAATTGTATTAAATCTATGCAAACTCCAGAAAATTTTAAAAAAATGAAACTAGAATTGAAGTTAGCAGTCTCAGCAAAATCAAAAATATATTGACTCTTGAGTAACCAAAAAAATACGCACATCTATGTAAATATCTTGAGTAGATAAAAGCAAAAAATAAATAAAAATGGCACAGTATTTTTCTTCCCATTCAATTCACATCTTCTCATGTTTGGAAACTCCTCCAAGAAGTAAACTACCTATGGCCAGCTGTTGCCTTCTGCCATGTGTCAGACTATAAATTTATTTATTTATTTATTTTCTGCCATTCATTATTTCAAGATAGATCACTCACTTAATTTATCAATTATTTTGGCCACTAATCATATGGATTAGTGATTCAATTAGAAAAAATTAAAATTACTCCATTTGTTTGATAATATCGTAACTAAGCACAAAATTACAAGTTGTTTCACATAAACATGTGTTAAGAATTTATTAATGGTTGGAGTTCTCAATTAAGATGAGGGTTTCAGTATAACAGAAACAAACCGTCTAGTTAAATTTATTTTCTAGTGTGGGGGTTATGCAGATTAATTAAGCAAGTTTCATTCTCCAGCGGTCAACTGACTTGCAGACCAAGTTTGACATCTTTGTTTTGGAAGCGGTGAATAGGGTCACCAACAGGGCATGACTAAGGTTTTTGGGTTTGTTGAAAATAACTATTAACATCTGTATATTTAAAAAAGGGATGAATTGGGAATTTCCCCCTTGGGCCTTTCTACCAAATTTGTTTAGAAATAATGAGTCATTTGAGATAGTTTTTCCTTTTGCTAGTAAACAGAGAATAACTTGTGCAATAAAAAGAAAGAAAGCAAGCAAAAAGGAGTGATGGGTGTCGAATCCACCAAAAATAAAAACCTGCTCTTCCTACAAAACAAATTTGTAAATAGGGTGAGAAGGGTCGAACCCTAGAGACTAGCTTGCCGCAAATAACCAGATTTGAAATTAAAAATAAATAAAGTAAAGAGGGGAGATTAAAAATCGAAATCCGAAAAGGGGTCGCGGCTCGCTCGATGCCCTAAACCGAGTCCGAAGCTAGACGATTTTTACGGAACTAAAACCGTACAACTTTGTCACACAATTAGGGTTCTAAAACTCTTTAAAAAATGTTAATAATCATATATCAAAATCATTTGACTCATATTTGATGCGATTTCGGCATTTTCCGATCGCGCAGGTCCGAAAACCCTACTTAGCTCCGTTTGTGTCTTTCGACGGCAAACGAGCCTATACCATAGCCTGAAATTCTCATTCAAATAATATATCATCATATTCAAAACATATCCAAATCATTTAATTTAAAATATTGCGCGTTTCCTACATTTTTCGGTCGCACGAGCCAAAACCCTAATTGGGTCCGTTTATGTCTTTCGACGATAAACGAACTTTGTTTAACATTTCTAATTCATATATTTCCATTTCCAAATCATTTAATTAATTTTAATGTCATATATCATATCAAACTATAATGCATTTTAATCAAAAACGCACAAAATGCATGTAATGACGTCAAAATGACGTAGGACTTAGGTCGGGGGTGTCACAATATGTGATATTGTTATATATGTTATATTGAAATGTTTGGACCGGTAATAAAGCCCGATCAACTGTGATATATGAAAAGTTAAATGTTATGGTTATATTGAATTGTTTGGACCAGTAATGAAGCTTGGTCAACCAGAGATATATGTTATATGAATTTCATTGTTTGTGGTTCCTGAGTTGGTACTGAAATCCGACCAGTCGAGTTATATGATCTGGAATCATGTTATTTTGTTGAGAGGTGATAACCGAATTACGTGTTTGGTTTATATGTTATGTTTACACTTGTATATGATTGTGTATTGACTTATATGGATATGTAAAGTAACACAGATGATAGTATCTGTGACTATTTAGATAAGAGGAGTTCTGAAAGATAAGTGCCTATGACAGGTTCTGTTTAACCTTATGCACTTATGGTATTATTGCTTTGTTTATATGGCATAGTTTGCACTTACTGAGTTCGCAACTCATTAAATTGCCTTTGCATGATTACAGGTTTCTCTTGGAGCAACTGACAGCGTCAGTTCTGTCATCCTACCTCTGGGTCGGTCATCCGAAGCTTAGGATCTCTCTCTCTCTTGCATTTCATTATTAGAATCATCTTATCATATAGATGTTGTTTGTCATATGGTTTGTAATCTATTAATAATGCTCATGATTAAACCAATATATGATATAGTAAATAAAGAATGGCATGTCATATGCATGGTAGACGTCATTGCATTACATGTAGAGTTATTACATGTTAATAGTGCTTGTGTGTTGTGTTATAGTGAATAAAGCATGTTATGTTTGAATATGCTTATAGTATAGAGAATTACATGATTAACCACAGATAAAGGTAAAAAGAGAAGAGATGTCATATGCTATACATGCATGATTTGAATGACATGATTATGTATGTTAATAGGTTTTGTTACATGTTCTAATAGAGATACCATATACTATACATGGTGACGTGAATGACATGTTCATGTATGTGTTGTATATGTTAAATACATTAATAGATTTAAGAAGAGAATGCAACATGTTATATGTGTTAAAAAAAAAATATAGCATGTTTTATGACGTAAGAGTATAAGTAGAGGTTGTTACATTTTTGGTATTAGAGTTGGTCTACGACCCCACAGGGTGTAGCTTTATATGTAGTCTTGAATGCATTTGCACACAGAGTATGAGCATAATATGTGAGGTATATATAGAATAAGTTTGGAAAATATGGAAATGGATATGGTTTTGTAAATCATAAAGATGAATTTGGATAAGATATGATGTTTGAAAGAAGATTGTTTTAGAGAAAAAGAGAGTATGTGTAAACTACAGAGATATATATGTGACACAATCATTCATACATGTTTATAGACATTGAATTTTGGGGACAAAATTCTTAAGGAGGGTAGGGTTGTGACACCCCCGACCTAATCCTACGTCATTTTGACGTCATTACATGTATTTTGTGCATTTTTGATTAAAATGCATTATAGTTTGATATGATATATGACATGAAAATGAATTATGATTTGGAAATGGAAATATATGAATTAGAGATGTTAAACAAAATATGTTTTAAGTTCATTTATCGTCGAAAGACACAAACAGAGCTAATTAGGGTTTTTGGCTAGCGCGACCGAAAAATGTCGGGAATGCACAATATTTTTAAAGTAAATGATTTTGGATATGTTTTGAATATGATAATATATGATTTGAATAAGAGTTATAAGCTATGTTATAGGCTCGTTTGCCGTCGAAAGACACAAACGGAGGTGATAAGGGTTTTTGGACCCGCGCGATCGAAAAATGTCGAAATCACGTAAAATATGAACCATATGATTTTGATATGATTTTGTGAAGACTTGAATTTTGAGGCCCGGAAAATGATTTTCCGCAGACTGCGAACAGTCGCGCCGGACTAGAAATTTTCGTAAAACAGGGCTGAAAGCATGCCTTCATGGTACTTGAAATGTCCGAGATTTTACGAGGGTCACAAAAATGCCCTCGGAATAGCCATCGGAGTCCCGGAATGTCCCGAAAAGGCTCCGGAACTAAAAACGCGCAAATTGCGGAGAGAAGGCAGCCCTGGCCGCCCTCCAATGCAGCCCAGGCCGCCCTCTAGAGGCGCCCCTGGCCGCCCTCCAAGGGCGCTCCTGGCCGCCCTCGACAGCAGCTCGGGCCGCCCTCTATTGACTTTTGGCCGAATTTCACCTATAAATACCCCCCAAAACCATCACTTTCCTCACACCTTGAGTTGTTGACAGCCGCTCTCTTCTCCCTTTTTGCCTACGGTGATTCTTCATCACAAAGGCAATTCTTTACTGTTTTCTGCATTGCATTTCTTTGATAACTTGCATTTGCATACATTAATCACCTAAAATAAGTCCAAATCAAGCTGAAGCTAAGGAGCGGATGTCAACTGCCACAGGTATACTCCGAAACTCTTTTTCTTCAATTTTATTCTGTCATACTGCAATCTACATCATGCATACATGAAATTTGCATCTCATGCATACACTTTTTGGTGAAATATGCCGTTTTAATCACTTATTTTGGTCGCTGCGCCACCAAAATAAAATCTTTCGGCCACAGCGCCGTTAAAATCACTTTTTGGCTATAATGCCCAAACAAACACATTTTTGGCCGCCGCACCACACCAAAAATCATAATTTTGGCCCCAAGGCCTAATAAACCCTTTTTCCCTAGCGGAAATACACTTTTGGCCAAAAGGCCTAAAAATCAATATTCCCCAGTAGAAATCTAAACAAAAACACACTTTTGACCTCGGAAGTCATAAAACTCCTTTTTCGGTCCCTAGACCAACAAAAACACAATTTTGACCACGGAAGTCATAAAACTCCTTTTTTGGCTACTAAGTCTAAATTTCACACTTTTCGACCGCGGACGTCGATAAACTCCATTTCTGACCACGGACGTCAATAAACTCCTTTTTCGACCATGGACGTCGATAAACTCCAATTCGGCCACTAGGCCTACATTTCGACCACGGAAGTCGATAAACACCTTTTTTGTCCCCTAGGCCTAAATTCACTTTTCACACTCATAGCATGCATACATGC
>CANUEY010044969.1:0-13241 GCA_948099555.1 Croton setiger
TTAGATTTCGTTTTTCCAGTTTCTTTCTGTTTAAATCAATTCTCATATCAAAACTAATTTGATATTGTGGATTGATTTCTGAGTTTTTCTTATTTGCAATCAAACATTCCTGTACAAAGTTTCGAAGCTTCAATACAAATTGATTTTGAAGATTTTCATTTAAGGTACTTCTTCTGTCACTTATTTTCCTTTTTCTGAATTAATTTTTGGTGAATATGATAGACATTTATATACGGGAACCAGACTAATTGGATTGAATGATTACTACTGTTCTTCTGTTCTGGTTCTAAACTTATGATATCAATTGTTTCGTTTTATTAGAAATTGTTTTTGATTTATTCGAAATGTGATATGTTATAAACATACTCATTTCCATGATTCTGTTTGTTTTTGGTTCTGGAATTTTCGGGTGGCGACTCTTTAAAACAATTTTAAGACCGACTAGTTTCGGCAAATCCACAAAACTAAAAATGTTTTGGCAACATTCAGTGTAGTGAAAAACTAATAATAGCAGGTAAACAGCTCATCAAAGAAGAATAATCCTGTCAACATCATCACTTCCATCAGGGTGATAGTCAGCTTGCTAAATACCTGAGGAATGAAAGGTGTTGATAGTCATATGCCACCTCTTAACCGAAACATGAATCAACTTCGAATTCAAGGTACTATGCATCATCATCATCATTGCTATGAACACTACACTCAATAAGGGCATCATTATCGGATGATTAGAATACAAGTCGAGATGAATCCGATTGAAGATATTAAGAGCCCTTTGGCTCTTAAATTTGTAAACCTATCAAGTCAATCCAAATTCAAGCCTTAATTGTTTTGTTCCTAATATGAATAATTATGAAGTCAATCCAAATTCAAGCCTTAATTATTCATGTTCCTAATGTGAATATTTAAGAAGTCAATCCAAATTCAATCCTTAATTATTCATGTTCCTAATGTGAATAATTAAGAAGTCAATCCAAATTCAAGCTTTAATTATTCATATTCCTAATATGCATAATTAAGAAGTCAATCTAAGTTCAAGCCTTAATTATTCAAATTCCTAATGTAAATAATTAAGAAGTCACTTCAAGTTCAAGCCTTAATTATTCATATACCTAATGTTAATAATTAAGAATTCAATTCAAGTTCAAACCTTAAATATTCATATTCCTAATGTGAATAATTAAGAAATCAATCCAAATTCAAACTCAGTTATTCATGTTCGTAATGCGAATAATTAAAGCCTAAAACTAATTAGTTATTCAAATAATTAAAAGGCGAAGAGCATAAACACCTCAGACTCAGTACTAATGTGGACTTTTGGATCCACAACCAACTAGCCCTGCTCGGTATATATTTGATTACCCATATCTAAAATTATAAGCAGAAAATTATTTTTGGGATAAAAAAGTGTAAAAACTAAAAAACTCCAAAGGTTTTTAGTTTTTACAAATCAAAAGCAGAAAAAGAATGAAGAACACAAAAAATGTGAGGAACAATAAGTAAAAAGAGAAATGTGAGGAACAATAATTAAAAAGAGAAAAGGAAAGAAAGAGTTAGAATCTCTAAGGTGAAAAGTGAAAATGACACTTCCTACTTTTACTTCACCTATTTATACCATTTTCAACTTGTAAATTTTGGTATCCTCGGTCATCGTATTTCCAAATCCTTTCTGATAAATATGATGAGTGGCAAATTATAAATACCAAAAATTGCTACCTTCGTACTTCAGTTTGGTTCTTCTTTAGACCACCTGGCCAGAAATTGTTTTAAGTCAAAACTTAGTCAAATGAACCCGTTTCTTCTTCCAGGAATCATCTCTCAGTCTGACAATGACTCATGTGATGATGCTCCGGTTTTGGTTTATTTACCAAAAAAAGCAATGACAAAACATTTTGGATTTACAGTGCCGAAACTAGTCGGTCTTAAATAAAAAATTTCGAGTCGCCACCCTTCGAAAACCAATTTTAGTTTTAAGAAAAACTAAACCAAATTTTATTTAGAAAATTGACTCCATTTTATTTTTTTAGATAAAGCTAGATCTGAACCAAAGATTTTGGGTAAGAGGGTTAGGTGCGTTAGCCGAAATTTCATTTCGACTAACACCCGAATTTACAACCTCTGAAAGCAAATTCGTTTTCCAATTTTTAAGTTAAGATTTTATTTTGAAAAGCCGACTAACGATGTTCCTAATTCGGTGACTTAAGTCGTTTGCGCAAAACATACAACAGAAAGCAATAAAATTGCAGAAAATAAAATGTCCCTAAACTAATTATTCTTTCTCCTTTGGAGAAAATAATTATATTTTGGCCCTAATTAAATTACATTGTACCCAATAAATCCCAAATTCAAACCCAAATACCCCAAAACAAGTAAATTAAAGCATTTCAAGCAAAAATGCAAAATTACGAAAAAGCACCTATAATTCGAAAAATTTCAAAAAGGTCCCCAACACTATTTAAACAATCCATAATCAAACATGCGAAATTATCAAATTGGAACTACAACATGCAAAATTTCAATTTAGTCCTCAAATTTTTCAAAAATTATAAAATTGCCCCAAATTTCCAGATTTAATATTTTATCATGCAATGTCGGAAATCTGCTTCAAACAAGATTTAATTGCAAACACATACCAGAAAATTGCAAAAGAGTCCCTATATTTTGGCAAACTACCAAATCAGCCCCTCATACTTTAAAACTCTCAAAATATCCCTTGTCATGCTTATCTTTTCAAAACATACTCTCCACTCAAACCTCAGACATACTTTGGACACAAATCAGTTCATTCCTGTAAATAAAGCATCAAATCTAAAACTGACTTGCATGTAAACTTAAGGACTATATATTGCTTCAGCAGACTAGGGTAGGAAACCAAACAAATAATGAAATAGCAAAGGGTGACAGACTGGTGTAGGCACACAAAAACAGAAACTGGGGATCAAACAGCAACATGCTTACTGAAACAAGAATTGGACACAATGCTTATAATGAAGCTGCTAACAGAAACCATAAACTAGGTACTAACTAATTAGAAACACATACAGAAAACAGAATCAAACATACTCAACCTGCTAGACATGCTGTTGATCAAAATAGTAAATTAAAATGGATCATTTCAAAGATAGTACAGCTTACTGATGTAAGGTAATAGATGAGACTACAACAATAAACATGATTGTATGAAATCAAACTTTGATTTTTCTTCTGGCCATTTGAAAGAAACAGAATAGAAGGAAAACATAAAAACATCAATAGCAGTAATTTATGCTTGATTTAAACATAACTAGAGGCAACAAATTACCCTAGACAGAATGCATATTCATTATTCAAGTTAATTGCAAAATTCTGTCAACTTGCAGCTTATAACAAGAACAATATTGCGAAACAAACTAAAGCATATTTCTCTAAATTGGGAGCCAAAAGCAGAGACAATTCCATGATGAAAGCATAAGCAAAAGGAGTGAAAACATGGCATGAATTAAAGCTCAACAATTGTCCTCTATTCCAACAAGCTGTGACACCCCCGACCAGAGTCATACGTCTTTTTGACGTCATCACATGCATTTTATGCATTTTTATTTAAATGCATCAGAGTATGACATGATATATGACATTTACATGAAATATATGAATTGGGAAATGATCATAAATGAGTTATAAATGATAAAAAAAAGAGGTTTTAAGTTCTTTTATCGTCGAAAGACATAAATGGAGCCAATTAAGGTTTTTGGCTCGCGTGATCGAAAAATATCGAAAACGCGCATTAATTTGAAGTAAATATTTTTTATATGATTTTATATGTTTTCATACATGATTTAAGGAGTTTTGGGACCAAAATTATACAATGACGTCGTACGGTTATGGTTCCGTGAAAATCGTCGAGGTTTCGGTTCGGTTTAGGGCACCAATCGAATCGTGACAAATTTTCGGATTCCGATTTTTGTGAAATTTTATACACGTGTTATACTATTTATTTCGACACCAAAAATGAATTTTAAGCTGGTGCTGGACTTGATTTGGTAGCTGAATTTGAGAAAATGTGTAAAGGAAAGAAATGAATTAAGTTAACTTTGGTGTTAAGTTTGTTAAAGGGTAAAAATGGGTTTATTATGTAAATGAAGTAGCTGCTGGCTTTTTGGAATTTGCTGGCATGAATTGGTGACTATAGTGATGAGGTGGAGAGGCTAGCTTTTGTTGGAGAGTGAGAGGAAAGAGAGAGAAACGAGAAAAGAGGAAGGAAGTGAAAAAGAAAGAAAGAAAGAGAGAGAAAAAGAAATTGTGCAAAAACTCTTCATTCAATCTGTTTGTTAAGCTTTTAGGATGTTTATTAAGTGATTAGAAGTGTTAGAATGTGAAGAGAGGGGCTGGAAGTGAAAGGAGAAAGAAAAACGAAATTTTGGGTAAAAATTCTGGGTTTTTGGCAGTTTCGTGAGGCCTACTTTGAGCCTTTATGACTTTCAATTGGTTATGCATGGGAGTGTTTGGCTTCGATAGACTTGTAGAAGGCATGTAGAGGTAGAGTTTGGTGGTCTTGGATCACCGGAAGGCCGCCGGAGGTGGTCGTACCGATCGCCTGAAGTTGAGAGAAAAATAGGCAGTTTCTGGTTCTGGGTAAAAACAGTGTGAGGAGCCAACTTTGAGTGTGTATATCTTTTAATCTAGAAAGGTTTTGGAAATTTGGCTCTGATGGTTAGCTAGAGGGTGTGCAGTGGAAGAGAACGGTGGTCGTAGCTTGCCGGAAGGTGCCGGAGGGGGACGTACGGTCGCCTGGAAGTTGGCTTGAGATACTGAGTTTTAAGATGGAACAGTAGCTGGGGAGAGGAGGAAGACGATCAAAACGACAGGAGGCTGTGTCGTTTTGATCATAAGAGGCACGCCCAAAACGCACAGATGGGCCGCGTTTTAGGAATTAACTCTAGCGGCCAAAACGGTAGGGAAGCCTGCGTTTTGAGCCAAATAGCGCGTCTGGCACCTGATGTTTGGTAAAATTCTGTTTTATCCCCTGAAGTTGCTGCCGCATTTCATTTTAGCCCTTCTAGGAAATTTTGCAAATATTTTTAATTACAGATTGGCCCCTGAATTTATAAATGCTTATATTTTTGGCCCAGAGACTTTTATAAATTATATTTTAGCCCTTTCAGCCTAATTTCAACGTCCTGAATCCGTTTTTGACGTCAGAAATTTATTTTAAGGCTGTTTTAAGTATGAAATTAGAGATTTAAATATTTTAATTAGAGATTTAAATGTTTATTTAGAGATTTTGAATTGTGAATTTATTTTAATGAGTTAAAGATTTTATTTAAAGTTTATAAATGGTTTTTATAATTATAATTATGTTTAATTATAATTATTATATGTTAAATAGAGATTGTCAATTATTTTTATATTGACATTAAATGATTTTAAAGCAGAGATTTTTAGAGATTAAGTTTTAAATTATAGAAACTTAATCGGATTGAAATTAAAACTCAATTAAATAAGAGAATTAAATATTAAAGCATGCATCATAGCTTTTATGGGTTCCAGAGTTGATTTGTTGAACTTGGTTGCTATATTATGCATTATAAGAGCGTCGAGTCCTCGAGCAGGGCGGGGTGAACTATCTGAGACCCAACCGAGCTCACAGCAGTAAGGTAAGTGTTAAACACTTAGAAAATTGACATGTGATATTGTTATATATGCTATATATGAACTGTTTGGACCGGTATTAAAGCCCGGTCATCTTTGATATATGGAAAAGAGATGTTATAGTTTATTTGAACTGTTGGACCGGTATTGAAGCCCGGTCATTTTTGTTATATAGAAAAGAGATGATATATTTTATTGAATGATTTGGGTTGGTATTAAAGCCGGTCAATTGTGATATATGAAAAATGAATTGTTATTGCCATATTGAAATGTTTGGACCGGTATGAAGCCCGGTCAACCAGAGATAATTGTTATATGACTTGAATTGTTTGTGGTTCCTGAGTCGATACTGAAATCCGACCAGTTGAGTTATTTGATCTGGATAGAAATATATATGATATTTTCACCGGTACTGAAATCTGGCTATATGCTTATATGAGAGATATTGTTATGAAATGTATATATTGCATTAATGCATTTCACAGGACATAATTACAGGTGTTGTGATTATCGAAGTCAGTGTGTGCAAATTTCACCAGGAAGAACCTACGGGTTTTTACAGAGATGCCTACGAGCTTATATGTTATAGAAAGACCTACGGGTCCTATACGATGCAGAATGATCTGGTGTATACTGCATAATAAAGGTTTTTACAGAGATGCCTACGGGCTTATATGTTATAGAAAGACCTACGGGTCCTATAGGATGCAGAATGATCTGGTGTATACTGCATAATAAAGATTGATCCACGGATCCCTTTTTGACCGACAATATAATCTAGTCTTACAGATTTGCTGGATCCAGCTAGAGAACCGCCACAGGTGAAATTCCCGGGGCAACACTTGGTCGATAATCACAACTAAAGAACTGAGAAAACATGACAAATAGCATTATATGCATACAGAGATGATTATATGATTAAGATGTTTATATGACAGAGATGTTTATATAATAGAGATGTTTATATGATAGAGATAATTATATGATAAAGATGTTTATATGACAGATAATTATATGATAGAGATGTTTATATGAAAGAGATAATTATATGATAGAGATGTTTAAATGACAGAGATGATTATATAATAGAGATGTTTATATGATAGAGATAATTATATGATAGAGATGTTTAAATGACAGAGATGATTATATGATAGAGATGTTTATATGACAAAGATGATTATATGATAGAGATAACTATATGCAGAGATGGTTTTATTGATATGTTTTGATTATATTGCTTTATATGCTATGTTTACACTTATATATAATTGTGTAAGGACTTGTATGGACATGTAAAGTAAAACAGATAATAGTATCTGTGATTATTTGGATAAGAGGAGTTCTGAAAGATGAGTGACTATGACAGGTTCTGTTTAACCTTATGCATTCATGATATTTGCTTTGTTTATATGGCATAGTTTGCACTTACTGAGTTCGCAACTCATTAAATTGCCTTTACATGATTCCAGATTTCTCTTGGAGCAACCGATAGCGTCAGTTCTGTCATTCTACCTCTGGGTCGGTCAGCCGAAGCTTAGGATCTCTCTCTCTCGTATTTCATTATTAGAATCATCTTATCATATAGATGTTGTTTGTCATATAGTTTGTAATCTATTAATAATGCTCATGATGAAAAGAATATATATTATAGTAAATAAGGTATGGCATGACATATGCATGGTGAACGACATTGCATTCCATGTAGAGATATTATATGTTAGAAGTGCTTAAATGTCTATGTTGCTCATATAGTAGATCTCTGTGGAGAGTTATAGTACAGACATGCTTTTGTGACATATGCTGAATGTTTTGATATAGGTAAACCATGTTATGTTGAATATGTTATAGTATAGAGAATTACATGATTAACCACAGATAGAGGTAAAAGAGAAGAGATGTCATATGCTATGCATGATATGAATGACATGTTCATGTATGTGTTATATATGTTAAAGACATTAACAGATTTAAGAAGAGAATGCAACATGTTAATTGTGTTTTAAAAAAAAAATATAGCATGTTTTATGACATAAGAGTATAAGTAGAGGATGTTACACAAGTAGAGACAAAAAATCATGGTAAAAATTGGAGTTAAAAGGGATAACATATTGAATGAAGGCAAATTGGAAACACAAAAATTGGATGAATGAAAAGCTAACAACTGGAGGTAGAAGCTACCTTTGCAGGGGCTATTCCCCCACAGCATTCTAAGTTGACCAATCAAAAGCAGTAACTCAACCTTTCTTAACCCTAATAGGCAGCAGCTAAACCAACATTAATTGGAGGCATAATAGCATGTAAAAAACAGAAATGGAATAGCTGGCTGGAATCAACAGATAATCAAGAATGAAATACATGACTAGCAACAAAAGCATCATTAATGACAATTTTAACCAAAAACAGTAAACTTCCACAGAGCTAAGAGGCTTAAAGATAGCCTAAATTTGAAAAGCCTATGTTCAACACAGAGCAACAAACTATCCTAGATGAGATTCACACCTATGACAACAATTGACAATAGACTCTTTAGCATGAACAAAAAGGCACACTCAAGATCACAGACAATATAGAATAAGCATGAGGGCATATGACACGGCCTTGGCACACAACATGCAGAGGCAGACTAGGAATTAGTAAATGATAGAAAGAATTTGAAGCTAAAATAGTAATCAAGAATGAAGAAGCATGTTGGATGTAGTGAAAATAGAAACTAAGAACTGGAACATTGACAACAGACTACAAAATTCTCCAACAGAAACCAACTTCATCAAAAGGAACAAAATTCTAAACATAACTGTCACAAACAGTTACCCAGCCATATCAGAATCTCAATCATGCAAGGTATCACATTTTAAGCAAAAATAGCAGGGCCTTACTATTACAAACATTTAAGAAGATAATGGCAGAAAACACACAGAAGATCATCTAGCATTAAAACCAATCCTAACTAGCATTCAATCTGGTTCCCAGGCATATTCACATTCAGACACTTGTTAATCCAACTCAACAATAACAGAAACAACAATAAGGATAAAAATTAGAAACATATTAAAATAGTTACCTCAGATTAACCAGAAATCAAATTCCAGAATCCTTTACAATGCTTAAAGTTCCTCAACAAATGGATTTTGTTTAGACAGAAGATTGTAGGGCAATTAAATTAACTTCGAATTAAGAAATCAAATTTTCCCTTTATAAACAAGAAATCAGATTTATCCTATCTAAATACAAAAACCCAAATCCCCAATTCAAAAATAGAAACCTAATTCTTTGAAAAGCTTAAATTGATTTTTGAAAGCTTACTTTTCAATTGCTCTCTCTCTCTCTCTCTCTCTCTCTCTCTCTCTCTCTCTCTCTCTCTCTCTCTCTCTGTTCTCTCTTTTGAAAAGCTTACCCCACCAACTTTTTGTACCCTTCTCTAGAATTGCTCCCCTGCTTTTATAGGCTCCAAAAAATCAGTTCTTCCACACTTTTCTTCTGCCTCAACTGCTCCAACCCACTGCGGAGTGATCTTCGGCTTCCTATCTTCCACTACCTCTGCGTTTCCAGCCACGATCTCGACCGTCTTTCCTTTGTCTCTATCGTGCTTCTGTCTCCTCCATTTTCGCTCTCTGTTTCTTCACGTTTACCCTTCTTTTTCTTTCTATTTGTTTTCTTTTCTTTTGTTTTAATGAAGAACGAAATGGCGCCGTTTCACACTGAGGTGCGGCGTTTCGTTCTTCTATTTTTTTTGCCTTCTAACTTAATAAAACGGTGTCATTTTATTCCTCAAGGAAACGACGTCGTTTTGCACTTAAGTGTTGCGCGCCTTCTGACTTAGTGAAACAGGCGTCGTTTCATTCCTTAATGAAACGACGCCGTTTTGCACTTTCAGTGCTTTGCCCCTCCTCTTCTCTCTTAATTCCTTTTTAGCCCCTCTTCTTTCCTCATTTCCTCAATCATGCCCTTTTCCTTTCTTTCTCCTTCTAAATCTCTCCCCCCTTCTCCTAGTTTCTTTCAATTATGCCCTTTTCTTCCATTTTAATTTCCCCTTCTCTTCTTTTTAATTAAATTCACTTCTTCTTTTTTTTAAAACTAAATTAAATTCCTTTTTTTATAACACATATATTTCACTAAACTTAAAATTCAAAATAAAAATAAAAATAAAATAAAATAAAATAAAGGAAGATAAAAATTAAAACAAATGAAATAAAATTAAATTAAAATCACAACTAAAAATTTTTTCTTTTGAATTTTCTTTAATATAAAATTGAAAACTCACACAAATATGTTTTTAAAGAAGAAGAAAAATTTTGGATTTAAAAACATTTAAATATTTTTGAAGGAAAAGAAGAATTGAGCCGCTTTGGAATTCTTGAAATTTCATCGAGCTTGGACATTACCATCATCGGTTATTTTTGGGGCAAAAATCAAGCGTCAACACCATGACAACCCGATAATATTACAGATTAAAAAACCTTAAAAACAGTCAAAACAGCAGAAAACTGGACGAATAGCAACCGCACAGCTAGACAAGCTCCAATGTCTACTAGTCAAATTTCTCCTGATTTTTCCTTTTTTGGCCAAATATTCGTAGATTTATCCCAGATCTTCTGACTTGTTGCAAAAACACCCTCAGAGATTACATTTCGACCCCAAGCCATCTCCTATAAATATAAGGTTCATTTTCACTTTCCAACACACCGATAAACCATCCATATTTTATCTTTAGAAATTTGAGAGTTCTTACTCTTGACAAATTTTCTTCCATTCGAAAGGGTTTAACCCTTAGCCTTTCCTAAAGGCCTTGCCATCCTTTGGCATTCAAGATCCAACTTTCTTAAGCCTCGTTACTCTTCCAAACTTTCTTAAGCTTCCTCAATCCAATCCTAGGCTTTATGATGCACTCCAGTTGTACTATCGGTCAGGTATATCTCTTATTAAAGCTCTTACAATTCAATGCCTTAATTGCTGCACCTTGTGAATACTCAAATTTTGGCCTAGTTTTCACATATAATGTCCATTTGAGGCCCTATATAGCTTTCTGAAAAGGAAATTCTGAGGTAGACAACTTTCAAAAAAGTGTTGAGAGCTGAAGGCTTAGTCAGAAGGTTTATAGCCTAAATTTCTTCATTCAGTGGGTCAAATTGGCAAATCATTTTATGAGTGCCCTAAAACCCACTTTTTAAGAGTACAAATAGTCGCGCTAGACCGAGAATCATTTTGACTTGTTCCCAAATGTATGTCAACATAGTAATTAAAATGTCCTAAAAATTACGTTAGTAATTAATATGAGGTCGAAGTAGCCTGAAAAGTCATAAAATGACATGAAAAAGCTGTTGAACTAAAAAAGTCAGAAAATTCAGTGTCTGTGCCAAGTGTGCATAGCGTCTGTGTACGCAAGCCCACCGTGTCTATGCACAAGTGTGCGTCCATGCCTGTGCGTAAGCGTGCACCATGTCAGTGTGCTACCATGCACTGAAAGGCTTATTCTGCCTATAAATAGTAGTTTTTTTCCCAATTTTAACCACAAGCACTCTTTTCGAGATTTAACTTGCTTTAGGCAATTTTTTGCTTCTTTTAGGTAATTTTCTTAGTTTTTCAAAGTTTTAAGGCAAGTCCAGCACCTTGAAGCTCTAAAGCGAATGATGTCTAAATCAGGTTAGTTTCTAAACACTCATTTGCCAATTCAATCATCACTCATTCTACATCTGCTTTTGACAATAAGTTTCCAATTCTATTATCTTTGTCGTGGAACAGCCAACAACCACAATTTTGGCTATAAATAGTTCAATAATCTTTTCAAGCCGCCAAAAGACGCAAAATATACAATTACTCATACACTCATGCATTAGCATCTCCTTTCTTGCCTTTAAGTAGGATTTTAAACTATATTGGTCTTGATTTTTAATGAAAAGTGGAATATGTAGGCACAATCAAATTCTCATTCTGAATGGTGGGCCCAAAACCAAAAACTTCTTCTTCTTCTATTTTATTTTTGGATTGATTTGGTTAATTACTTAACTAGCTTAACAAATTAATCAAAATGAGTCTGAAACCTATTCTCCAAATCCTTTTTGATTTTATCGACTAATGTCTTATAAATTGGGCAAAGTAATTAAATTGAAGTCAATTTAGGTTTTCATAGTTTTACCTTTAAATAAATTAAGTGATGACTCTTAACATTTGATGTGCAATATTTTTTGATCGTTTTGAAAATCGAAGTTCACACACTCGAGGGGTTTAAATTCAATTAAACCCTTAAACTCAATTTCATATCATTATAGATGTTCAAACTACAATTTGTCTTAATTTTGAATTCATATCGAATATATAGGCAGTTTTGAGCTATCTATCTCAAAATGCAAGCCTAATTAACCAAACAACTTCTTTTGCTTTGGCTGTTTGCCGCTTTTAATCTTATCTTCGTATTAATCATATGTATTCTAGTGTTTTGCTTATAGAAATAGAAATCTACGTTCATCTTTCCCACATTATCTTCTTTCCATAATTACCCTCTATTGAAAACCTAGTCTCAAACCATTCTTTTGGTTTGAGGCTAGCGCCTTTGTAAAAAATTTATTTTTTTACCCTTTGAGCAAAATAGAGTCACTTTTTTAGTTTTTTCTCTTGTTTGTCTTTTTAAATAAAATTAGGGTGACAACTCCTTTAAAATCATTTTCTGTGTTCCGTGAGCCTCGTCATTCGAGAAATTCCTTTTTAGTCCCTTTACTAAAACCTGAATTTTAGGCTCGTTTCTACATCTTCTAAAAATAATTCAATATTACTCATTATTTGTTAATATTTTTCAATAAAAGTTGGGGTAATTATTTTTGGGTCCCTGAGGTTTTGGCTAATAGACTCGTTGGTCCTCCTATTTTCATAATTGTATCGACAGGTTCCTAACTTTTTAATAATAGACTCTCAGGTCCTTCCGTCCACTTTTTCCGTTAGTCAACAAAAAAGTCAACATTTTTTTCAAAATGGCAAAAATACCCTTTGTTTATTTGAATCGAACCAGACTAATTAAACCCAATTTTAAATCAAACCAGTAAAAATTGAAAATGACCAAAAGGGGATTTGAACCAAAGACCTGAAGGATGTTAAAATACATGATAACTAACTACACTAAGACACCTTTAGTTATTGGATTTACGTGATAAGATTTGATTGTGTAAGGCACAATCATTCACCTTTTATGACTATAAAAATTATCTATTCTTTCAATTAAGATTTTATTAAATAATTACATATTTATTTTTTTATCATCCTAGACAAGTCTGAAGGTTAGAAGAGAAAGTTTAATTTTTTCGGAAAATTTAAAAAGATTTTACAGAAAATTGAGTGTTTATTTGGAGAAATTAACAAATATTAGAAAACTCATAATTCTAATTAAATGAAATGAAATATTTATTGGAATTAAAAATCGTTGACTTTTTCCGTTGACTAACCCCGTTTTTGGACGGAAGGATCTCAGAGTCTATTATTCCAACGTTAGGGACCCGATGATACAATTTCCAAAATAGAGGGACCCCAGAGTACAATAAATATTTCATTTCCTTGAATTAGAAATATGAGTTTTCTAATATTTGTTAATTTCTCCAAATAAAAAATATGAGTTTTCTAATATT
>CANUEY010044971.1:0-13959 GCA_948099555.1 Croton setiger
TATATGTGATTTGGTGTGTGTATGTATATGTATATTTATATGCATATGTATGGGAAACAAAATTAGTAGTAACGTCACCCGACGTATGATAAAAAAAAAAGGCTTGTTTTATGACATAGGAATATAGAATGAGGTGTTACAAAGTATGTCATTGGTTTGTAATTAAAGAATTGTATTATGTTATGTTTGATATTTGGTTTATGCTTTTGGTTATATGTATGTTTATGTTTGAATTGGACTTAGGTAAAAATGAGAATTTAAAATGTTATATGTCTTATGTAAAAAAAAAAATTTCATGTTTTATGACATAAGAGTATACGTAGAGGATGTTACACATTAAGTGGGCATCTCTACTCGTCATGTACTCGAATTAAGTCACGCATTAACGTTTAAGGAACTATCACACCAAAAAATCCTGCAAGTCTCTCTCAAACACTCACATTCATTTCTCAATCCTAATGAGTATCCTATTCATGTTAAGCTCTCTCGAGACAATGAACATGAAGATAATATTCTAAATAATAAACAGGTTATATTATTTAAAAATTAATCAACAAAGAATTGGTTAGATAAAACAACTCAATCAACTTTATTTTAACTAAAAAATTAATTAAATCAATCCATACTCTCTGCTAGGGTTTATCAACATCCAAATAGACAGTGATAGTTTAGTTCATAATTGAGGAAAATAATATAAAAGAAAACATAAGGTAGAGAAACCCAAACAATCCATCTCTAAATCTTCAATTAAACTCTTAAATTTTCTTTTCTTTGGTATTCTCGTCGGAATCTTCCTTCATCTTGGGTGAAAAAGGGCTAGAAATGGCTGGGTTAGATCTCCAATATGAACTCTAATTAAAAGATCAATAAAAATTCTCCATTAAACCCCATTTAAATTATAAAACAGCAACGTTTACAAGTTCTTGTCAGACAAAGCCACCAAACACGACAGTGTTGTGCCGTGCGTACTTTTCTAGATGCAACATGGTCATAATATTTTTGCTACACGGGTGTGTTGATACACGTGTTAGATTTGGCAAGTTAAGTAGAAGTGCACATGGCAATGAATACAAGTGTGTTCATGGGCGTGCATCATATAATGCATTCTAGATGCGAACGAGGCTTAGGGACATGGCCATGTCCCAACCATGTTGAACTTAACTTCTTCAAATTTACCTCTCTTTCGCTCGTTCTCTCTGCATTTTGGTTCTTTTTACTTGAAGCTCATAAGTATTGAGTATCTTGCAATTTTACCTAAAATCACACTTGAACAAAAAAAAATTAAATGCAATTTGATACATATCAACCAAATATAGGGCATATAATTCTATATAAACTGCATATATCAAACACCCCTACACTTAAGCCTTTGCTTATCCTTAAGTGTGAATACTCGAATCTTAGCCTATTTTTTGCATACAGTGTCGGGTTGGGGCCTAATATAGCTTTTCAAAAAGGAAATTCGAAGACGGAAAACATTCAAAAATGTGATAGGGATGAAGGTCTGTCACAAAGTTTGATAGCCAAATTTCTTTGTTTAAAGGGTTAAAATTGGCAAATCTTTTTTTTGGGACCCTAAAATTCACCTTTTAGGACCATGAATCATTTTCATTGGTCCAGAAATATTTCAACATGGTACTCAAAATATCCCAAAAATCATGCCGGTCATGAATGTAAGGTAAAGAAGCCCGAAAAGTTGCGAAAGGACGCAAAAAGGCTAAAAAACGGGAAAAATAAAAAAATTCAAACTATCTGGCGCTGACCATTCACCTCCACCAGCCGCCCGTGCCCGCCATCCCACCCCCGTGCGCCCACCGACCGCCCTTGCTAGCGCCCGCCTACCACCCTCTCCAACGTCCACTGGCTCTTGTCGCTAAACTAGCCCTGTTGCATCTACCATGTGCTGCTAGCCATCCCAAAATAACATTTTCTACCTATAAATATTCACCATTTTCAAAGACAATCATACAACATTTGATCTGTGTTGAAAGACACTCACTCCCTCCCTTTTGCTATGCTTAACGCTCTTTTTATTGCTTTTATTACTATTTTAAGCATTTTGATCAATACAACTATCATTACTCTACCAAAACCTTTGAACAACAACCGATACTCAAGTTCAAGACCACTAAAGCTAAGAAGTTGCCGATACTTACACCAGGTAATTCTAAAACCCTAAAGTTTTCAATTACCTTCACTTTTCACATTCTTTTTGGCATGGAATGCATTAAAACCAATTTCTGGCCTAAGGCACAATAGCACAAATTCATGCATAATACATTATTCTTCTTGCATTAATTAGCATTCTAAATTACATCAACCCTAATTTCCCACAAAAAAGGAATATGTAGGCATATTTAGGGTATAATTCTGAATAGAAGGCTAAAATTCCAAAACTCCTTGTTCTGGTTTTCTATTCTACCTCTTTTCTTTTATTTTTTGATTTTATGATTTAATTTACTTGCATCATAAGTTTAGAATTGAATTTGAAACATAGTCTTCGAATCCTTTTTGGGTTCGTTAACTAGTGTATTGTTATTTAGGCTAATTGATAGCATAATTAATGAAAATTGCACTTATATTTAGGTTTTTCATAGTTTACTTAATTAAAAATAAATTAAGTGGCAACTCTAGAAAACAATTAGGCGTTCAATCCCTTTTCGATCTTTTTGAAAAATCGGGGTTTATAATTTGGTGAATCCACTAGAGAAGTAAAACTAAAAAATGAGGACCATTAGTGGACTTAATTCTAGATGTGCCTTTCTTTAAGAGTATATTAATTGGACGTGTTTTTCCTTAAGAGCACATTATGTTGAATTTATTTTATAGGTTGATTAAATTGAATAAATATTTCCTCATTGGAATAGTTTGATATGCTATTTGTGGCATTTATTTTGTGCACTTAGAGATCGTTGTCTCCATTTTATAAAAAAAAAAAAAAAAAATAAGTTTGAATTGTTTTCTTCTCTTTCTATTCAAATTTTCTGTCAGATAGCAAGTGGTGCATGCTGGCAGCTCTCTCTAAGTGTGTCGAGAGATAGCAAAAGTGTCACAACCATATACCTATATATGTCATTAAAACAAGCCAATTTTTTTTTTTCATACATATGACATATGTCATATACTAGTCACTATATCTTTTAGACCGATTATTACAAGCCTCATTTACAATTTACAAAATATGTATCGATATGTAAACAACAACAACTACAATATTATAAATGTACAGAATAATCAATATGAACTTAATATTAAAACTCTATATGTAATGCAAAATAAGGGAGAGAGACTTCAGGGTTCAACTGACCAACTCGTGCAAGAGATGTAGAACTGACACTGTCAGTTCCAAATCAAGGACCTGAAATCATAAATTAGCGATTTGGTGAGTCGCATACTCAGCAAGTATAAACTGGAACAAATTATAAATACCAATAAATCATAAATTCTATAATAATAACCAAACCTATCGATGAGTAGGTGCTTATATCATATGACTCCATTTAATTTGCGAACTATAATATATTAAAACAATAATAACATATAATTCCATAATAACAATCAACATAAAAATATGCAGATGTTTATGTTATATGATTCCATTTGATTATGTTGTGACCATCGAGCCAAGTACTATCCTGGGAATTTCATATAATATATACATATGGCTGGCGAGTAACAAATCCTGTATGACCCGAAAGTCCATTTATAAATCATGTATCGACCCGTTATAAAATCATATATTGATCCGTAGGTCCCATCTGTAAAATTGTATATTGACTGGTAGGTCCCGCCAGTGAAATTTTGCAAGTACTAGTGAAGATGGTTACAACTCTCTTTATTAAGTCATGTATGTATACACTTGCATGACGTATATGCAATTAATACAATAACCAATATAATTCAATGACCGGACTTCAGTACTGGTCAAAATAGATCAACGTTATATAATCAATTTCAATAAATCAATTAGTTGGTGTTAACGCTAAATTTTTACCCCCAAAAGTATCCGATAGTAAAAATTCAAATTTTGCAAAATTCAGAGGATTCTAGTCAAATCAATTTTTTCATTCTAAAAAATATATAATATACTAATTTTTGGATGTTTTTGAGACATGATTTTTTGTAAAACCATGGATTTACCTCTTGTTTTTAGAAAACCATGGGAGAAAATTGTTTTTTTTTTTTTTTTCAAATAACTCAACTTGGTGATGCAATTTTTTCAATTAAAAATTCCTATATCAAACAAAGACCTTTTCTTTTTGTCAGAGAAAATTAAGTTACATGTTAATTAAGTAAACGGCAATATACCATCAATGGACGATTAGATGATCAAAACATAGAGCTCTCATGAAATCTCAAAGTATAAAAATGAGCGGTCTTTGATCGAAATGTTCATTATTGGGTAACTGATCAATGCCCAGGCCATTTAGAGCATAATCAAAAGAAAAATAAATGCAGACAGTAGCAATTGGAAATTGCAACCATTCTACCCTTTTCATTATATGAAGTTGCTGTTTTTTAATTGTTCATTGATATCTCTTGTTCTGAATTTTTAGTAGCCGTATTCTATTCAGGCACTTATAAATCAAAGCATCATATCCTCAGCCAGCTTTTAATACCCTGTTTTTGTTGGTCAGTTCTGTGTTCTTAACTCAAATATTCAATTATGCTAAAGACTGATTATGTCGTACCTTCTAAAAATTGCCAGTATAATAAATGCTATACCATATTTGGCATACTGATAGTACTGAGTAGATCAGTTTATGATAGAATTGGACTTACATTGAGTGTTGGGATGGCAGCAATGACATTTTAATAAAGGCGCTATACCAGGAATTGCATTTGGATCTGCAATTGCAAAGTAAAGAAAAAGGCAGTGAATTTCACCTTAACGCATCATGGTTGAATTCATGAAAACAACATATCGACCACACTAGATTACAAATCCCAGCAAAATGCTTTAATTCTAAAATCCAAACATCGTGATGAAAGGATATAAAATAAGAAGGTAATGGAAAATAATTGGATTATATAATAAAATAGTAAAAAAAAAATTAACCTAGTGAAAAATTGGAGAAAAGTATCATAATTTGGAAAATATCACATCTAAAGAATAAAAAATAAAAAATCTCAGAATTGTACCTTTCTAACAAAAATAAATTTGTATGTTTTCTGATCAGGTGGCTGTTAGGTGAGTATGGTGGCTAAGATTTCAACCGGTTGAAAAAGATGAATGTGACAAATTGTTAAAATTTTAAAAATACACTAAAAAATATAATAACTTTTTGGAATGATAAGGTGTTATAAGTGCAAACCCTGCAACTCCTATATATCTCTAAACTCTTAACCAACTGTTTAAGTAACGGTCTTTCTGATACACATAGCAAAAGATATTGCAAAAATTATTTCTGCCGAGTAAATATAAATCAATGACGAAAATATATTTCTGTCAATTTCATATATTAAATATAAATCAGTAAACATCAAAATAAATCAACATAGAAATCGATATATATCATTCGAATTAATACAAATTAGCAAAAATCAATACATCAATAGTATGAACAGAAAACAGTAGAAATTAGTAAAATAAATAGAAATTAGTATAAATCAACAATTCAATACAAAATCAATATACAAAATCAGTATAATGATCAGAAATCAATATAAATCAATACAAATCAGTACAATAAAAAAATCATCATAAATCAATAAAATCATTAGAATGAATATAAATCAATAGAAGTTTGTACAAATTAATAATTCTTACTTTAATAAAATTCAGCATTAATAAGTATCAATGCAATTCAGTAAATGTCAATATAATTCTGTAATTTCAATTAAATTCCATTATCAGAAAGTTTCAATATAATTCAGTATATAGCCATGACATCTTCATCTTCTTAATCAAATAAATCATGGCCACCTTCAGTCATTGAAACATTTCAACATTGATAATACCAAAAAAATCATATATCATCGGAAGCTCTCGTCTTGTAAATTTCAAATATGATCTTAGTTTTTTGTAATTCTACCATATTCAGCCGAAATACGCAAAAAATAAAAAAAAAATATAATAGTCACTAGAAAACAATAACATCACCAACCAAACCATACCACAACTGAAAAAGTTCAAAAAGGCCAGGTGTTTGACACTAAAATCACTGTCATAGGATTACCAGATGCCAGCAAAAAGTTAGATGGAAAAATTTTGTAGAAACTTTTTCCAACGAGCTACTTTGACTGGCAAGTGCATTGGCTACCAACAACCAATTGTGGGAATCTTGATAGCACTGGACTCGCTGGAATAACAGCTACTAACCAGTGGGGCGAGTACAGATGGTGGTGGCCAGAAATGACGACGGCGGCAGCCTAAAGTTGCTGCCTAAGCTAGGCAACACTTTTAAATTGTATTTTATTTTTGAAATTTTATTTTTAAAAAAAAATAAAAAAAAAATTAAAAAAAAATAGAGGCACATATGTAAAAGCACTTGAAAATGTATTATATTGTTAAATATCAAACTAAATTACTATATTTTTAAACAAAACTCAAAAGTATGCTAAATCATATAAATTCCCAAAATAATTTAATTGTAAATAAGTTTTATAATATTGAAGGTTAAATTGTAATGTTATAAGCATTAAAATCTGATTTAGAAGATTAAGTAAGAACTTAAATAAATATGTTTTAAAACTTATAGTGATTATTAATAATTGTTCTAACTTATAATTATATTATTATTTATTTGATTAATTGAAAAAATTATACAATTATTATTATATTAAAATAGTTATAATATATGAAGTACTCCCTAAGAGAGTCATAATAGAGAGAGTTGTAAGTTTCTTTGAGTATAAAAGTCAAGAGTTAGCACTAAACACTTTTTTACTTATCTATTCTTTAAAATCATTTTAGAGTTTTTTGAATGTTGTAATTGTTTAAACATTATCTGTTGTTAGTTGAGAAAATTTTCATATTTTCCTTTTTCCGCATCGGTTTGAATTTCAACCCTACACAAGTATCATTCCACTGAAAGAAAAAAAAAAAGGGAGCTAAATTACCAAAAAGACTGATGGTCTCTGTAATAGCCTCTTTACATCCATATCCTGATACCTATTCTATAACTGTAGGGTAGATTTCAAATGGATGATAATAAAAAGAAATTATATCTATTTTCTTTCTTAAATGAGAGTTATTTTTTCTTTTTTGAACAGCCATATAATTTTTTGTGTTAAACTTATCTGACATGGTTAAATCTATGTTCCCAGAAATAAGTAACAAGAGAAAATGAAAGCCCAGTTTCACCTAAATCATAAGAGCTAAGTGAAGAAATCTGAAGAAGCTTTGAATATAATCAAAATCAAGAGTATAAAACAATGAAATATAGAGTTCAAAGTAAGCCAGAGTGTTTAGTTCTTTTGAGCTAAAACATATCCACGAAAAGAGGTTAGATCCATGCAACAAAGTCCTCCAGGCAATCAACTCTTCTTTTGGCAAGATGGCCAATGAAGCAGTTCCGTAAGTATTCTACGGGAGCATCCAACTTATTGAAGATTTCCCACCACTTCCAAGGCCTTAAATCTTGTTTCTTTAACCATGAAAGAGCCGTACGTTGACTTGTTAATCAGATTTAATAATCGAAGGAAACAATGAGTAGAAGAAGGTTACCTATTAAACAGATAATAAAACTTAACTGAAGCTAATAAACAATGTAAAGATAGTAAAACTTGATTTATGGAAGAAATATTTATCACTACTCGTACACATATAAACTATAGTGTGATTCAAACTCATATAATTGGACAACAAATCAGAATCTCTCATAGACACACACATATACCTTATTTTACTTTTATCAGTTAATCACAACATTTGTATAATGTAACTCTATCCATTGGTTTGTCACAATCTAGACAATTTATTGGATCACGGGGTTTTCCTTCTTCACTTGGGAGCATAAGCTGATTACAATGACGATCTAAGTTTTTCTGATCAAGCTCTTTAGTAAGTGCTGACATGAAACCCTCTTCTTCTGCTTTTTTTTTCCATTCATCATATCTATCTAAACATGATAAAAATATATTTCCTTTAGCTTCAACAATTAGATCTTCCTCATTGGTTCCCCCCGTGAGGCCGAGAACAGCCCAACTGGGTTCGCTGTCCAAGCTAAGCATTCTCATGATTCGTTTCATTATTGGGTCATCTCCAGCAGTTTTGTTCAATTGAAGCTTGGAATACCACATGCTTGCAATTCTGACCCAAAAAAACCAAATGAAATTTTTTTTTTCAATGCGGTGGCTATGTTTATTTTCATCAATAATTCTTATGGTTTCATCAACTCTGCCCTTGGGGTTGCTTTTACCTACATAAACCATTTCTAGTGGAATATCTGCGGCTTTAGCAACTTTCTTTGCATTATTTGTGAAATTTCGAATCCAGTCTTTGTCTACTCCTCCATAAAGGCATATATATTTTTTCTCTTCTATCTAGTGTAATAAAGTAAATAAATTAAAATGTTAACTTTTGAGTGCAAAACAACAAAAATAAATGAAATTCTTACCCATCGAGAAACTGTTGGGTCAATGCCATTCACCAACAGTTTGAGTTTCCAACTTGCTTTACTCCAAAGCTCCTTCTCCTTCTCACTGTTAAAAGGGGAAGCTTCGTTGCCCCAAATCCAGAGCATATGTAGTGCATTATGGCAAACAAGCTTTCCTTTTGAATTAATCACAACAAGCATAGGCTTCTTGTTCTCGAAAGACCACTCCTTTTTAATGAACTCGATCATCGGTCTGCTGTCTGTTAAGGAAGGGTAGAATACAGACTTCCAAGGCATTTTATCACACAGTTGTTTGTATACAGCTTCTTTTTTTTTCCAATTATCAATAATTGGGAGCCACACAATCTGGTTGCTTGTTTGAGGGTGCTGTAGCTTCTCAGAAAGAACTGTAATCTCTTGTTCCATTATTTCCAGGTCTGATATGAGCAGTAGAACATTTTTGTCTCTCAGGACATCAATGTCTTGCTGCTTGTAGAAGGAAAATTGGAAACAATAATAATGAGATGACAGCAATAAGGCTTTTTAAATAGCCAAACTCACATAAAATAACTTTATCCGAAATACAAGTAAAAGAGATCCTAACTAATGAACTAATAAGATAAGATGAGAATAAAAGTACATAAATAAAACCCTTATCCAGCTTTGAATTGCATCTGTTAATACTTAAGTTTTTTATTTTTTGCCAAAGAATATACAGAAAATTAAGTTTACAACTCTAACATGACAACAAAATGAACTCCAAGTCCAAACTACAAACAATGAACCTTTTAATCTAGGCTCTACATATCATATTTTACAATAAAATACATGGAAAATTAAACTTGCACACTGTTATGATCAAAATACGTACCTTGTTTTCCTTGATGATGAGAGGCTTCTCATTATTCTTCGTCAAAATCAAAGCCTTGAGGCTGTCCATGTTGTCATTGTTTTCTTTTTCAAACAAATCTTTGAGTTTTCGCCAATATTCCTTATGTTTCTCTTGATCTGCAAATTAGTACATTCAACGTTAAACAGTGCTGTATTACGATGCGCATAGATATCGTCCTCATTATTAATTTTCTTTTAACCACCTATTTTTAAACTATTGAAAATGTAATCACCTATCAAATAATAAACATAAGCTTATAATTAAGGATCATGATAGGTGGCACATGATTCGAGATTTGGTTTTGCTGCCTTTTTTTTCAGATTGTTCATAATTCCGAATTCAAAAGCAGCCGATTATGATTTTGAAATTTCACTCAAAATTACATATTTGTTCATGCGGATCATCATTTTGAAATTTCACTCAATAATACAAATTTTTAATGACAGTGTGTCTAATTTATATTGCGTGGTCAAATTTTTTAAATTATGACAATTTTTTGAATTACGAACTCGTTATTTTGCATATTTCAACCAGCGTAGATAAATAATTAAAAAAATAAAACAAAATGAGACGGTACCATTCAAAAGCCCATGCTACAATTTTTTATCTTATAATTAAATTAGATGTGGTCTTAATACAAAACTATTGATTTTGTGGAAGTTGCATCCATGGACTCCAATAAACACAAATGAAATTCATTTTTATAAATTCTAATTTAATCGTGGGAAAGTGAGAAAGATGTTAATAATTTACCACTGATTTTAGAGCAATTTTTCCCTTTCTTTCGGAGCTCGTCAAGGATCCTTCTGAGCTTCTCGTTTCCCATGTCTTTATCTGATGATACTATTTTCCTAAAGCAACAACAAGGATTAAGGCAGAAATAATCCACTAAAAAGAATATGTTGCTTAGGGTATTTGTAATTGCCATACCCCATCTCAAGGGATCTAATCTGCGATGCACAAACCAGGATACTCATGATTGTTGAGTAGACAGCGAAATAGATTTTAGCCTGCTCAATTTCTTGGTTAATATCAGTGACATTAGACTCCTTTTCCTGAAGTTCCTGGAGCTCGACTATTTTATCAGCAATATCCAAGCATAGGTCGATGACCTCTTTCATTTCTGTCAATCCCTTTTCAGATTTCTTTAAATCATCAATACTCAATCGTGTCAGGCATGCAATTGATTTCGCAATCTCTAAGTTCTCGTTTGATCCGAGACAACCATGCTGAAGGAACCAAAACTCTGCGTAATTCATTGAAAAAGCTGCTAGACCTATCGCCAATTTTGAACACCATGAATAGTCAGATAATTCTTTCAATATTGATATGGTTGCGCCATGTCCTTCCTCTGTGCATTTCTTGCTAATCTGCATTATATATACTTAATTATATAGGAGCGGATTTTTATTTTAACAGAAAATTAAATTTTTTAGTTAAGTTATTTGGATCGGAACTCCTGAGATCAAGCCAGTATGGTACATCAATATAACCATTTGAATTAGAAGTCTTTTGCAATTATAAAAGAGTGGTTGATGTAAATACATACTCATAGGACATATATCATATAAGAGATCACCTCTTCACCGATTTTATTGATTTTTTCTGATAGATGATCAAATACGCCTCTAGCTTTGGTGGCCTCATAATTGTTTTCCGAATCCAGATCTGCATATTTATTTTCCTGCAACATTATGCTTAAATGCTCATTACCCATATTTTCTTTCTTCTCCTATTTTACTATTTCAATGTTAAACAACGTTTTGCTCATTTACAAATAATCTTTTGGCAACAAATTTGTTAATGACATCAGGTAATTGGCAGTGAAATTGAAATATAAATATAAATTACCAGACATTGAATTGGAGGATTAAATATTTCTCTGACCGCCTTTAAAAGAGGTTTGATATCAAAATTTTTACGATCGGAACTTTGAAGATGAGTTTTTAATATTTCCTCATCAACCGTAACTTTGTTATCGGGATTCTGCTTGGTCATTTTTTTGGGCTGTAACTCGATACGAACCTACAATTTTCATGATAGTCTGCCCCGTGAGGCTTAAATTTAATAATACCCAAATGGAATAAAGTGCTCATATGATTTTGAATCCGCTTCTTTGCTTTCAATCAGGGTTTAGAATAAAGATATGATTCAGCAAATCGCACAATATTCATCTTTTAGCTTTCCAATTAATTGTAGTTGCTACTAAATTTTAGCACAACCCAAAGGATCTATCTTTGAACTATCCTTTGGAGCCTAACTATACATGCTTTTCTCTCCAATATTATGGCTCAGTTTCATGCCACACACTTCTTTTTTTCTTGCTTTAGCTTTTGCTTTTTGCTTTTTTCTTTTTTCATACAACTGTAACTACATAAATATTTTTTTAGTTATTAAAAATTCAAAACAAATTGTATCTTAGATTACAACAAGCACTTAATAATACAACTCGTGGCTTCTGTACGCTGGGTTTTGGTACTTTTATAATTAATTAATTGATTAATTAAAATTTATATTATTAGTGGGATATGTTTTAAATTTGGGCAAATGCATAGTTATGATCTCTAAAATTAGAGCCAAAAGCATTTTGTGTACTTAATTTTGCAGGGACCTATTTGATTTCTAACATATACAAAACTCCAACTATGTGATACTTGGCAAAAAAATAAAAATAAAAATAAGTGAGATACAAAACTTACATAGATGTTATGTGTCATATTGTGGGCAAGATTTTTGACATTGTGAAATACTTGGTCAAATGCCATGTCTAACAACAAAACAAACCTTCCCCTTTCTCTAACCTCGTTCCACATGCAAAACCAATGTTATGACCTAGACCGGTAATTGACCCAGCAGCCTTGAGGGATCGAAGGCCGATCGGCTCAGTCCGTTCGGACCAGGTTTTTTACTTTTTTATATTTAATATAAAAATTAAATATTCCCAATCATTATATAAAATTATTTATATATTCATATTATTTCATAAAATACTAACATTTTTAAAAAAGATACTGCAGTTTAGACGTGGCCATGGTCCGGCCGGCCCGCTTGAACCGGCTCGTTGCTGAACCGGGCCGGCCCATCGAAAAATCGTAACCGCTGAAACCGTAACCTGAATATGATCTTTCCACGGGCCGGTTCAGGTTCAAAAAATTTTGGAACCGGAACCGTGTGGAACCGCAAACCGGACTTGAACCGCCAGTTAACCGAACTTGAAAACGCCGGTTCCGCCTCCCCAAACAGCCGATTAACCGGCCCGCTACTGAACCGGCGATTAATCGCGAACCGCCAGTTTACCAGCCCGGCGGTTCGGCAGGCCGATTCCGGTTCTAGCCCGCTTGAACCGTGGCTTGGCAGGCTGAGGCCCGGAACCGGCCCGGTCCGTGGCCACATCTACTGCACTTAATTAAAGTATATTAAAATAAAATTTGATATTACGTAATCTACACAACAACAATAAAATAATTAAATTTGGGATAAAATTGCAATTAAAAAAGTAATTTTACAATATCAAAATAGGTGTATGGACCAATATAATGAAATTTTCCTTCTGAAAAATTCTGTCAAAAAAAAAAATTCTCAGAAAATTTTGCGAAAATTCTGGAAAAAAAAAAAAACAAACTCATCTCAGATCGCTTGGAAAATTATAATTGTAAAAGGATTGTGTTTTTCGTCTTCGCTTTCTTTTCCTTCTTAATCGAATTCACAGGTTGTTTTGGCTTCTCTTTCCACAAGCATCTTTGAATATTTTCGTATAAGCCATGTTTGGATTTTAGTTCGAAAAGCATCTTGAAAACTTTCCTAGGAGAAGCGAAGGTTCTTGGTTGTAGTTTCTTCAGGAGGGTTGAATCAAGAGAGAAATCAGATTGTTGATTCTCTTTTCTTGCAAGAATTCTTCAAACTTCTCTGGTTTTGCCTACTTTGCAACTTAATCTGATTTGGGACGATGATACGTAACAAAATGATTTCTGGGTTTTGTCTTGAACAAAACGATTTAGATTTTAATTATTTGGGCAATTTTTCTTTTCTTGATTCTTTTTTGTTTATTGAAATATTTTTGCCTTGTTTGGTTCATGAGAAAGATGGGAATGAAAACGGAGAAAATTAATTAGATTTTGTTTGTTTGATTAATTCGAAAATTATTCCATCTTTATGGGTTAAAAAAAAAAATGGAGAAATTCATCAGGTTCGATGGCGAAAATTGTGGGTGAAGTAGGTGGCAGCGCAAAAATAAGGTGTCTCCGGCCATCTTAACAAGAAGAAGAGTTTTGTCTTTTTTTATTTTAAAATGGGGTGATTGACAAAGGAAGTATTTAAAAAAAAAAGTGGAAATTAAAAGGTTGAAAAATTCAAAAGTGGACATATCTACGGAGTTCGCATTCAAGGAATGCGAACATCTAATTTTTATTAGTAGTTCGCATTCCAGAATTGCGAACTCTATGTTCGCATTCAACAAATGCGAACGCATGCATAGGGACGTGTGTTAGCATACACCAAATGCGAACCCTCTGAAAAGTTAGCCAATTG
>CANUEY010045041.1:0-13038 GCA_948099555.1 Croton setiger
ATTATGTGAAAAGAAAAAGAATATATAAAAAAAAAGAAGAAGAAAAAATGAGAAAAATGATATTTTTGAAGGAAGTAAGAAGAATTGGGTAGAAAATTAAAAAGAAAGTAGGGACGGAAGTGTGACACCCCAAACCCAAACCTTACGTCAACCGACGTCATTTCATGCATTTTATGCATTTTCATTAAAAATGCATCATAATTCGATTTAATTAATAAGTTAATTATGATTTATATGAAGTACATTTGATGATAAATGTTTTAAATAAGAGAAAAAAGTTGAGTTTTAGGCTCGTTTGCCGTCGAAAGGCACAAACGGAGCTAATTAGGGTTTTCGAACCCGCGCGATCAGAATATCCCGAAATCGCGTAAAGTGTGAATCTTTTGACTTGGATGTGTTTTGATATGATTTTGAATATGTTTTGATATGATTTTGAATATGTTTTAAAGAGTTTTGGAACCAAAATTATACGACGTCGTCGTACGGTTTCGGTTCCATGAAAAACGTTGAGCTTCGAAGTCGGTTTAGGGCACCGATCGAACGGCGACTTGTTTTCGGATTCTGATTTCGATGAAATTTTAACCACTTATCATTTTAATTATTTTGACCTTAAAAATGTACTGAAATCAAGAAATTGGAATGAATTTTGGCTGGGTTTAGAGGAAATATTTTCGGATTGGTTGGAAAAAACTTAAACCTAGGGTTAAGTAGGTTTAATGTTGGTTTGATTCAAAATACAAGCTGGAGGTGTTGTGTTTATGTTCAGTAGGTTAATATAGCTTAAGGAGGTGCTGGACATAAGGATTAAATCGAGGGTTAAAGATTAAAATTGAAACAAAAAGAAAGAAAACTAAAAACCTAGGCAGAAACGAGAGAAAGAAAGACAAAGAGAAACCAGAAAGAAAAAGGGAAAGAGCAGTCAAAATTGTTACTGGGTTTTGTTCCTTGGTGTCTGAGGAAGGTGAGGAATAGATTAGAAGTGGTAGGAAGCCGTCGGGTTGGCCGGAAATTAAAGAAAACAGTAGGTTATCGAAAATAGAGGAAAACGATAACAGTGGGAAAAATAGGGAAAAAGAGAGAAAATTGGTGGGCATGGGGAGCTTTAATCCGTTGGGTGAGGTTGTTGGAAGGTTAGGCTAAGGTTTTAGGTTGAGCTTTGGCTGGAAAATTAGCTGGGGAAGTCGATTTTGGCCGGGAAAAATCTATCGGGAAACAGGGGTTTGCTGCTGGGTGAGCTTCTGGACAGAGGTAGGAGAAGGACCAAAACGGCACGATAGGCGTGCGTTTTGGGGTCCTGCGCGGGAGGTAGGCGAGAGGCTGCAGGCGAGATCAAAACGCACGCAGATCCTGCATTTTGATCAACTGTGGGCCGCGTGAGTGAAACACACAAAGGGCTGCGTTTTGAGGAAATTACTGTTCTGGTGCCTGGATTTTGGTATAACTTTGTTTTAACCCCTGAACTTAAATTATTTATGCATTTAAGTCCTTCAGAATGATTTTTGCATAGTTTTCAATTTAATCTAGCAATTTAAATTATGGAAAATTATGATTTAGCCCTGTCGTTTCTGGAATTTTGCAAAATGGCCCTTTTGGGCAGAAATTGGTAATTTTGGCAAATTGCATTTTAGTCCTTCAATTTTTAATAATTGCACTTTTGACCCAGAAACTTTTATATATTATGTTTTAGCCCTTCCAGCCTATTTTCAACGTCCTGAATCCGTTTTTGACGTCGGAAATTTATTTTGAGATTGTTTTAAGGCTGAAAATCCAGATTTAAAGTGTTTAGCTAAAGAATTTAATATGAAATTGGATTTAATTATTTATATGGTTTATTCAAACTTGGAATTAGTTTTAATAATTATAATTACTCTTAATTATAATTATTATATGGAAAATTGAGAATTATAATGTGTTTGAATATGTTATAAAATAAGTTTGAAATTGAAATTTTATAATTTATTTGAATTAAAGGTAACACAGAGATTTAATATGGAATCATGCATCATAGCATATATGGATTCCTGAATTTGATTATGTGAACATCATTGCTATGTTATGCATATTAGGCGCATCGAGTTCTCGAGCGGCACGGGGTAAGGAACCCGAGGGCCACACGAGCACACAACAATGAGGTAAGTGTTAAGACACTTATATGCGTTTGATATGAATTCTGTGTTATTGCTAAATATGCTATATGGTGATATAAAGGCGGGAAATGAGATTGAACACCTATAAGGTATGAATTGCTATTATATGACTTATGATATATTATCTGGACCGGTACTGAAGTCCGATTAATTGGATATATGTGATATATGAATTGTCATGTTTGTGGTTCCTGAGTCGGTATTTAAATCCGACCAGTTGAGTTATATAATCTGGATTATTTGATATATGCTATATCATGATATTGATACCGGTAATGCAATCCGGTTATATGGATATATGATTATGTGATATTATGATTTGGATTAAATGATATATATACGTTATATCATGATTTTGATACCAGTGATGAAACCTGGTTATATGGCTTTTACAAATATATGAATATGTAAACATGACAATATGATATATATGGATTTCAAGCATATGTTCACAGGATTAAATAAGGCGGTTGTGATTATCGTTACCACTTGTACAAAATTTCACGAGAGTTGAAACTACGGTTTCTCCTATGAATTGACAGAAAAGCCGATTGGGCTAATATGGTATAGAAAGACCTGCGGGTCCTATACAATGCAGAATGATCATGGTATACTGCATATGGAAATGAAAGGTGGATCTACGGATCCCTATATGAGAAAGACCAATGAGTGATGTTTGCCGGTCGGGACCGATGAGTGATGTTTTCCGGTCGTATGTGATTGTTGGCCAGTATATGGATACTATTATGCCGTGAAATTCCTGGGGTAACTCGTGGTCGATAAATCACAACCATTAATAAGCAATGACATGTCATTATGTATGGAATATCATAGTTGTTATATAAATGCCATAAATGACCTGAAAATGATTGATATTGATATGTTTGAATATTTGCCTTATTTGTTATATATGCTTTGCTTAGCACTTACTGAGTTTTATGACTCACACAAAAACGCATATTATGTTTTCAGGTCTGCTGGCTGAGTGAAGTGTTGAGACTTTACTGGTCTTTTGCTCAGGTCGGTACAGCTGAAGCTTAGGCCTCTCTCCCTCACGTCATATCATCTGTATCGTTTGCATATAGAGTTTTGTTTAATGCTATTTTTGTATAGCATTACTTTTATGTTTTGGCATGTATATATATATGTTTATTAAGTTTTGAGATAATAAGCATAATAACATGTAAATAAGGAAGTATAGTATTGTATGTCTGATGTTGGTTTGTATTGTTATATGCTGGTTTATAATGCTTGGTATGGTTAAAACGGTGATTATAATGATGAGATAAATGTATATAAAAAAAAAATATGACATGTTTTATAACGTAAGGTATAAGAGAGGACGTTACAGGAAGGGCTCATTTGAAGAAAGAACGGAAGAATTGGGGAGGAAAATAGAAATAGCTGAAAGTTGGGCCGCCAGTCAGGAAGCAAAACGACGCCGTTTTGGGAACAAAACGGTGCCGTTTCATCAAGAGAAACGCGCTTGAAGCAAGGTCTAAACGGCGTCGTTTCGTACTTTAGTGAAACGACGCTGTTTCGTTTAGCAGAAAAAAAAAACAAAAAATAAAAGAAAAGGAAGGAAGCAGATCGAGGAAAACAGAACGCGAAACAGAAAGAAGAACCGAGAGACAGAAATCAAACGAAAACGAAACAGGGAAAAGGTAAGGTTCCTAGTTCAATTTGAAGTGGAGAGAGACAACAGCCTCTGAGAGGTGATGGTTGATCGAGACAGAAAGCAAAAAGGAGAAAGAAAAAGAAGGAGAAATAGAAGATTGAGCTGGCGTTCGAAGAGACAGGACAAACTACGCTTTCGGCTGAATGAAAGGGGTTCCAGAGAGGAGCTTCGAAAGGAAGATAAAAGGAGGTCCAGGGGGAGCTTTTGAAAAAAAAAAAAGAGAATCGAAAAAATTCCAGAAAGCTAGAATAGTGAGTTTCCTGAATTCTTTTTTTAGTTTCTGCAATTTGGGGAAAACTGGGATTTTAGCTTGGGGGATTTTCTTTCTGTAATCAGTAAAAATTAGGGTTAGCAATTTGGGGGAAAATGAGAATCTCTTTCGTATTAGAGATTTCTTCGTTAGTTTAGGTTCCTATTCACTTGTAAACAAGACACTTGCACTTGTAAAGAACCACAGAAAACCATTTTTGAGTTGAATCAAAGAATTGTGAAAGCTTAACTTGAGGTATTTTTCAGTTTCTGTTTCATTTAATTTCTTGGTAAGATGACTGGAAGTGTATGAGAGCCCGATTAAATGCGTGAACTAAATTGATTTCCTATGCCCCCTGCCTCTTGCTTTATTTCAGATTCATGCTATATTGCTTCCTGTTTTGTTTTCTGGATTGAGTAGTTGCATAAGCAATTTATTGATTCTTCATCATGTTTTCATCAGTTCTTTTAGCCTGCTGAGAATGATCTCTTACTCATGTTACCAATTTACTTAATCAACAATGTTTTCAATCTTCCTAAGCTTCATTCCCACTCTGTCAAAATCTTTCTTTATGCTTGTTGTCGTTATAATCATGGTTATAGGAAAATCAGTGATAAATTGTTGTTGTATTGGGATGTTGAATTGCCGTGGATCTCAAATATGCATGTTGGATTTTTATAATTGTTAAGGAAATTCATTCCAGAATATATTCAAACTGCAATTAACTTTAGAGATTGCATCTTTATCTTTTGGATTTGATTTTTGTTTCTGGGATATGAGTTCCAAATTATTGTTATCATTTACCAACATATCCATTACTGTTTTCTGTGTCCAAATTGAGATTGGATTCTGCATTGTTTAGTTCCTTTGACAAATGTTCCTTTTGCTGTATGAATCTGTCCTCTAAGATATGAAATCAATTTTGGGTGTATTGTTTCTCGTTCCTCTTATGCATTCTGTTCCAATGCATCATGTATATATGATGTCCTCCTATCTGGTTTCTTAGCCTGAAAATAATATGAATCTAATTGAAAGTTGTTGTGATTTTTGTTTGATTTTTGTTTCTGGATTTCTGTGTTCTTGTTCTGTCAAAATTCTATTTTATTTTGTTGATGGTATTTCCCTGGCCTATTGTGGTTATCATTGCTCAAAACACTTGTTAGTTTAGATTATTTAGATGCAAACTCACCTGTTGGAATATATTATTTCTGTAGTTTACTGTTATTGTGTAACCTGTCAGATTGCTCTTTAGATTGGCTTCTAAAATGTTTTAAATCTATGGTTCTGTCAAGTTGTTGGACAGTAATTTGGCAATTGCAAGTAATTATTGGTGTGTTGAGTTTGCATTATAGAATCTATTCATGCATGGCATCTCATGATTAGTTCTAAATCTATCCCTAGATGTTTCAATGTTTGAAATCTATAGTTTATGTATTAAGCATCACCTTGCAATTAATGTTCACATTGTTTTAAGATAAAAACAATCATAATCAGGCCCTATTTGTTGATCATCCAGAAGTTATATGTGATGTATATACATGTTGTTTTCAATGATTTGGTTGCTAAACAATGTAGTGAATATCTTCATGGTTTTGTTTCCTTTTTTAGGCAGTGTTAAAACCCTTATATGCATGTTGTCTGCAATGATATTAACTTGTTCATGCATGGTATTAGATGAATCAATTCTAAAGTTATTATAAATGGTCTAGAGGCAGTATGGTCATTTGTCAAGAGTCAAGGTACCAAGTTATAAATTCAACATGCTTAGCTTATGTTTTGTTGAAATTACATGATTGATATAGTTTTTAGCTTAATGAACATGATTTAAAGTGATTTAGGTACTTTTCTAAATTAGTGGCAGAATTGTAATAATTCAAAAATGAAAGGACCAAATTGCAATTTTTCATGTTTAGCTTCAAATTGTCAATATTACATGCTTTATGTGTTATTTGGGTTGTTTCAGGTAAAATGCATGATTTTGGGCTGTTTTGGTAATCTTCCAATTTTTAGGGAGTAAAATGTAATTTTCCTAAAGTTAGAGGACTATTTTGTAATTTTTCATAATTGCTTTGATTTGTTTATTTTTGGGATTTTTGGTTTAATTTGGGATTTTAAACAGGTACATTCTAATTTAAATAAGATTGAATTGTAATTATTTTCTCCTAATCGGAGAAAGAATAATTTAGATTTAAGGGTTGTTTAAAGTTTTCGCACTTTAATTTCCGCTATTTATCGCTTTCAATAATTGAATTTGATTTTCGCAAATGACCAAAAACGCCATTTAGGAACATCGCTAGTTTAATCACAGCAACAACATTTTTATTTTAAACTTTAATTTTTGGAAAGAAAAACAAACCAGAGGCCGGTTTTTACCGAGCGACGGTTTAATTAAAATTTAAACCGTCGTACCTTACCCCCTTACCCAAAATCTCTGATTTTTGATTAATGCCTTTTCTAAAATAAAAACAGAGTCATTTTTCTCAAAATAAAATCTGATTTCCCGAAATTCAGTTGGCGACTCTTTAAAACGTTTTTAAGACTGACTAGTTTCGGCACCACAAACCAAAAAATGGTTTATCACCATCCTTTTGATAATAAAGAAAAAAACGGACCGTCAACAGTTAAACCACTTACTTACATGTATAAAGAGATGTATATGTGATATTGCTATATATGCTATATATGAATTGTTTGGACCGGTAATGAAGCCCGGTCAACTGTGATATATGAAAAAGAGATGTTATAGTTTATTTGAACTGTTTAGACCGACATTGAAGCTCGGTCATCTTTGTTATATAGAAAAGAGATGATATGTTTTATTGAATGGTTTGGATTGGTATTAAAGTCGGTCAACTGTGATATGTGAAAAGTTAAATGATATAGTTATATTGATTTGTTTGGACCAGCAATGAAGCCCGGTCAACCAGGGATATATGATATATGAAATGTATTGTTTGTAGTTCCTAAGTTGGTACTGAAATTCAACCAGTTGAGTTATTTGATCTGATATAGAGATTTATATGTTGCTTTCACAAGTACTGAAGCCCGTTACATGTTTATATGAGAGATATTGCTATGAAATGTATATTGCATAAATGCATTTCCACAGAACTTAATTACAGGCGTTGTGGTTATCGTAGCCAGTGTTTTGCAAATTTCACCAGAGGAAACCTACGGGTTTCTACAGAGAGGCCTACGGCTCTATATGATATAGAGAGACCTACGGATCCTATATGTTACAGAGTGATCTTCAAATCTTACAGAGAGAGGTTTGACTGACGGTATTCCGGGTCTTCCTCATTTACTAGATCCAGTTAGAGAACCTTTTGAGGTGAAATTCCCGGGGCAACACTTGGTCGATAAATCACAACTAAAGAGCAGAGAGACATGTCATATTGCATTATATGCTACAGAGATAATCAGTTATGATGAATATGATCTGGAATCATGTTATTTTGCTGAGAGATGATAACAGAATTACATGTTTGGTTTATATGCTATGTTTACACTTGTATATGATCATGTGTTGACTAATATGGATATGTAGAGTATCACAGATTATAGTATCTATGAATTTTTGGATAAGAGGAGTTCTAAGAGATAAGTTCCTATGACAGGTTCTATTTAATATTTTGCAATTATGAATTATTGCTTTGTTTATATAGCATAGTTTGCACTTACTGAGTTCGCAACTCATTAAATTGCCTTTACATGATTCCAGGTTTTTTTTGGAGCAACTGACAGCGTCAGTTCTGTCATCCTTCCTCTGGGTTAGTCAGCCGAAACTTAGGATCCCTCTCTCTCTCTTTCTTTCTCGCATTTCATTAATAGAATCATTTTATCATGTAGATTTTTAGTTATATGGTTTGTAATCTATTAAAGCCCAGGATGAAAAGAATATATGATATAGTAAATAAGGTATGGCATGTCATATGCATAGTGGGCGTCATTGCATTCCATATAGAGTTATTATATGCTAAAAGTGCTTAAATTTCTGTGTTGCTCATATATTAGATCTCTGTGGAGAGTTATAGTGCAGACATGCTTTTATGACATATGATTAGTGTTTTGATATATGTTTTGCTATATGTAAAGCATGTTATGTTTGAATATGCTTATAGTACAGAGAAATGGATGCTTAAATAGAGGTAAAGGTAATAGAAAAGATATGTCATATGATGTACATGTATTGTATGAATAACATCATTATGAATGTTGTGAATATGTGAAAGACGTTAACAGATTTAAAAAGAGAATACAACATGTTATATATGTTTAAAAAATATATATAGCATGTATTATGACATAAGAGTATAAGTTAGGATGTTACATTTTTGGTATCAGAGCTGGTCTACGACCCCACAGGGCGTAGCTTCATATGTAGTCTTAAATGTTTTTGGACACACAGTAAGAGCACATTTACATAAACAGAGACATGCTACATGATTATGAGTTACATGCATTATCGAGGAGAGAGAATTCGGCTGACCAAGAGTACTCCAATGGAGTAATCTTTTCAATTGCATTCACTTGTATATGAAAACAAGTGGTTCTAAAGTTCAATTACTTGAATGGAATTAACAGGTTTTAGCAGCAGTGAACTTTTTGGTAGTTTATCGGCTGCTGTAGAGTTATTTTGTCATAAAAATGTTCAGATTTGATTGAATGTGATTGAAATTAGAGATTTGAGAAAGTGTCTATTTGAAAGGATTAACGAAATGATTGTGTGAAACTAGTGAAAATTGTTATAAGCCATAAGTGAATTAGTTTTTCCATAGTATGTAATTGTAAATTTTGTTGAGTACTTGGAATGAATTTGCTATGTGATGCTAAAACAAGAAAGGAATAAGGAAATAAACGTAATAATATATTATTTTTGAAAAGAAAGGTAGTAATTCATAAAGATGATTGATAAAAGAATAGGAGAAATGTGAGAAAATGCTTACACTTGCATGAAAAATGTGTGAAATATGTGAAGTATGTGCATAATATGTGAAGTATATATAGAATAAGTTTGGGAAATATGGAAAATAGATACAGTTTATAAATCTTAAAGATAAATTTGGAATAAGATATTATATTTGATAGAAGATTGCTTAAAAGAGAAAGAGATTATGTGAAAAATATAGAGATATAGATGACACAATCATCCATACATGTTTATAAAAATTGAATTTTGAGGACAAAATTGTTAAGGAGGGGAGAGTTGTGACACCCCCGACCTAAGTCCTACGTCATTTCGACGTCATTACATGCATTTTGTGCATTTTTAATTAAAAAGTATTATAGTTTGATATGATATATGACATGAACATGAATTAAATGATTTGGAAATGGCAATATATGAATTAGAGATGTTTAAAAAAATATTTTTTAAGTTCGTTTATCGTCGAAAGATATAAACGGAGCCAATTTTTTTTACTCACGCGACCGTAGAATGTCGGGAACGCGTAATATTTTAAAGTAAATGATTTGAATATATTTTGAATATTATAATATATGATTTAAATAAGAGTTATAAGCTATGTTATAGGCTCGTTTGCCGTCGAAAGACACAAACGGAACTAATTAGGGTTTTGGACCCGCGCGACCGAAAAATGCCGGAATCGCGTAAAATATGAACCATATGATTTTGAGATGATTTTATATGTTTAAGAATATGATTTAAAGAGTTTTCAGACCAAGATTTTACAACGACATCGTACGGTTTTGGTTCCGTGAAAATCGTCGAGGTTTCGGCTCGGTTTATGGCACCGATCGAACCGCAGCAAATTTTCGGATTCTGATTTTTACGAAACTTCATTCACGTGTTATACTATTTATTTTGACACCTAAAATGATTTTTAAGCTGGTGATGGACTCATTTTGGCTGCTGAAATTAGAGAATTGGAAAGAGAAGAGAAAATGTAATATGTTTAACTTAAGTGTTAAGAAATTAAAAGAGAAATTAGTGTGTGAGTTGATTTGCAAGCTGCTGCTGTCATTATGTTGTTGCTGGCATGTTTTAGGATTGAAATGAAGAGGTGGAAGAGGTGGAATATGGTTGGGTTTTGAGAATAGGAAAGAGAGAAAAGAAAGGAGAAAGAAAAGAAAAGAAAGAAAGAAAGAAAGAGAAGAAGAATTTGTGCAAAAACCTTGAATCTAATGTGTTTATTATGTTTCTGGGATGTGTATGTATTGATTAGAAGTGATATATAGTGAAGAGAGAGGCTGGTTTGTGAGGGAGAAGAGAAAAACGAAAATTGGGTAAAGATTTCTAGGTTAGCACAGTTTCGGGATAGCCACTTTGAGCCTTTATAACTTTCGATCTGTTATGCATGGGAGAGTTTGGCTTCGATGGAATGATAGAGGGTATGTAGGAGAAGAGTTTCGTAGTCTTAGATTGCCGGAAGGTCGCCGGAGGTGGTCGTACCGATCGCTTGAAGTTGGGAAAAAAGTAGGCAATTTCTGGGTTGAGTGAAAAACAGAGTGAGGAACCAACTTTGAGCGATTATATATTTCAATCTAGAGAGTTGTTGGGAATTTGGCTCCAATGGTTGGATAGAGGGTGTGTAGCGGAAGAGAACGGTGGTCGTAGCTCGCTGGAAAGCCACCGGAGGAGAGAGAACCGACGTCGGAAAGTTAGCTGGAGAGTCAGATTTTTAGGCAGAAACAGAAGCAGGAGAAAGGAAGAAGGAGATCAAAACGCAGGCCAAAGCTGCATTTTGACCAGAGGAGAACAGCCCAAAACGACATTGACCCTTGTGTTTTGGTGAAAATAGCGCGGCCAGCCCCTGATTTTAGAGCGTCGAGTCCTCGAGCAGGGCGGGGTGAATTACCCGAGACCCAACCGAGTTCACAGCAATACGGTAAGTGTTAAACCACTTACTTACATGTATAGAGAGATGTATATGTGATATTGCTATATATGCTATATATGAATTGTTTGGACCAGTGATGAAGCCCGGTCAACTGTGATATATGAAAAAGAGATGTTATAGTTTATTTGAACTGTTTGGATCGGTATTGAAGCCCGGTCATCTTTGTTATATGGAAAAGAGATGATATGTTTTATTGAATGGTTTGGACTGATATTGTGACACCCCCGACCAAAAGCATAAGTCTTTTTGACGTCAATTCATGCATTTTTATTTAAATGCATCAGAGTATGACATGATATATGGCATTTACATGAAATATATGAAATGGGAAATGATTATAAATGAGTTAAAAATGTTAAATAAAAGTGGTTTTAAGTTCGTTTATCGTCGAACACATAAACGGAGCCAATTAGGGTTTTTGGCTCGCGCGATCGAAAAATATCGAAAACGCGCAATATTTTAAAGTAAATGATTTTGTTATGATTTTATATGTTTCCATACATGATTTAAATAGTTTTGGAACCAAAATTATACGACGACGTCGTACGTTTACGGTTCCGTGAAAATTGTCGACGTTTCGGTTCGGTTTAGGGCACCGATCGAACCGCGACAAATTTTCGAATTCCAATTTTTACGAAACTTCATACACGTGTTATACTATTTATTTTGACACCGAAAACAAATTTTAAACTGGTGCTGGACATGTTTAGAGGCTGGAATTTGAGAGAATGTAAATTGGAGAAAGTGAGATTTTGGTTAACTTGGTTATTAAGTTTTTTGAGGATATTTTGTGTTAATTGATAAAAAGAAAGTAGCTGGTGGCTTATTAGCTTTAGGTGGCACGTTTGGATACTAAAAGGAAGAGGTGGAAGAGGTTGCAGCTTCTGGTTTCAAGAGGAAAGAGAAAGAAAAAGAAAAAGAGAGAGAAAAGAGAATTGAAGGAAAATAGGTAATCTAATGTGTTTATTATGTTTCTGGTATGTTAAATAATAGTTTAGAAGTGAGAAATTTCGAAGAGAGAGGCTAGTTTTGAAGAAAGAAAGAAAAACACAAAAATTAGGCAATTTCTGGTTTTAATGGCAGTTCCACGAAGGGGACTTTGAGCCACATTATCTTCCAAACTGTGGTGCATGGGGAGATTTGACTTCGATAGGTTTGTAGAGGGTGTGTAAGAGAAGAGTTTTGTGGTTTTAGTTCACCGGAAAACTGCCAGAGGTGAACGTAATGATCGTCGGAAGTTGAGAGAAAATCAGGGAAAATTCTGGTTCTGGGTAGAAAACAGTGTGGGAAGCCAACTTTAGGCAATTTTATCTTTTAATCCAGGAAGCTTTTGGGAATTTGGCTCCGATGATTAGGTAGATGGTGTGCAGGGGAAGAGATTGGTAGTGTTAGCTTGCCGGAAGGTGGCCGGAGGAGGACGTACGGTTGCCTGAAAGTAGGCTTGAGAGTCTGTGTTTTCGGGTGAGACATAGGCTGCTGAAGGTAGAAGATGACCAAAACGCAAGAAGGGTCCGCGTTTTGATCCAGAGGGCCGCGTCCTAAACGGCAGGAACAGGCCGCGTTTTGGACGAAAGGAGATTTAGTGAAATGGCGTCCTTGGCTGCGTTTTGAGCCAAAACGCGCGCCCAGCACCTGTAGTTCGGTATAATTCTGTTTTGGCCCCTGAACTTTCTGCCGCATTTCAATTAAGTCATTTTTGGGTGATTTTGCAATTATTTTTAATTACAGATTGGCCCCTGAATTTATAAATTCCTATATTTTTTACCCAGAGACTTTCATAAATTATAATTTAGCCCTTCTAGCCTAATTTCGACGTCCTGAATCCGTTTTTGACGTCAGAAATTTATTTTGAGGCTGTTTTAAGTATGAAATTAGAGATTTAAATATTTTTATTGGAGATTTAAATATTATTTAGAGATTTTGATTTGTGAATTTATTTTAAAGAGTTAAAGAATTTATTTTAAGTTTATAAATGGTTTTAATAATTATAATTGTGTTTAATTATAATTATTATATGTTAAATAGAGATTTTCAATTATTTTTATATTGACATTAAATGATTTTAAAGTAGAGATTTTCAGAGATTGAGTTTTAAATTATAGA
>CANUEY010045154.1:0-12184 GCA_948099555.1 Croton setiger
AATTTATTTTCCAATTATTAATGTTTCAATTTTGAACCAAAGTAAACTCTACCATTTAAATTCATAACTCAAAAATTTACGGCTTTAAATTCATTATTTGTCGGTATAAAAATAATCGACAAACTCAATTTTTCACATAAATATCATAATTTAACTCAATTATATTCACAAGGTTTAATTCTAAATTTAAACCATCCAATTAATTAATTAAATCCAATTCTATAATTAAATTCCTTAGCTATATATTTTAAATTTGAGTTTTCAGCCTTAAAATAAATTTCCGACGTAAAAAACGGATTCAGGACGTCGAAATTAGGCTGGTAGGGCTAAATTAAAATTTTTATAAGTTCCTAGGTTAAAAATATAAGTATTTATAAATTCAGGGGTCAAATTGTAATTAAAAATATTTACAAAATTGCCCAGAAGGACCTAAATGCAACACGGCTCAAAGTTTTGGGGTCAAAATGTGAATTACCTAAAATCAGAGGGCCAGGCGCGTTATTCTCGTCAAAACGCGAGGTGGGCTGCCGTTTGGTCCCTCAGGCGCCCTAGGCCAAAATGCAGGCTCCTTCTGCGTTTTGAGCCTTCTTCTTCCTCCTTCAGCACTCCAACTCTGGCAAAAAATCAGCTCCTCGACCCAACTTTCAGGCAACCATACGTCCTCCTCCAGCCACCTTCCGGCAAACTAAGACTACCAAACTCTTCCCCTGCACACCCTCTATCGTTTCATCGGGGCCAAATTTCCGGTGGGTGTCTGGATCGAAAGATATGGTGGCCTAAAGTTGGCTTCCCACACAGATTTTTCCCAAATCAAGTTTTTGCCTAACCTTCTTCCCAACTTCCGACAGTCGTTACGACCACCTCCGGCCGTTTTCCGGTGAACTAAAGCTATGGTTCTCTTCTCCTACACTTCCTCTACAAGACCATCGGAGCCAAATTTCCCCATGCACTCTCAATTTGAAAATAAACAGCTCCAAAGTCCCCTTCGTGGACTGCCGTGAAACCCAGATTTTCAACCCTCTTTTTTCGTTTTTCACTTCTTCTTCCTTAACCAGTCTATCTCTTCACCCTTTCTCTCTTCCAATCAACTGAAATACATCCTAGAAACTAAATGAACAAATTAAATGGAAGAAATCTCACAAATTTCCCTTAGTTTTCCCTTTTCTATCTCACTCTCTCTCTCTTTCTTCTTTCCCTTCTCTTTCTCGTTTTCTCCTTTCTATTTTATTCAACTTAGCTCTTTCTTTCCTTTTTCACTTCAGCCAAACAACTGAATCCCTACTGTCCACACATTCAAAAACTCTCCTATTCATTCTAAATATCTACATTAAACAAACAATATATGTATAACCTATACTTAACCAAAAACAACACCACACACACAATTCATTTTTTTTCTTCACTTTCTCTAACTCACATTATTCTAATTTAACCTACCAAACCAAATCAATTTCAGCTAAAATTTCGTTTTCGGCGTTAAAATAAATCGTAGAACATGTGTATAAAATTTCGCAAAAATCGGAAACCGAAAATTTTTCGCGGTTCGGTCGGGGCCCTAAACCAAACCGAAACCTCGACAATTTTGCGGAACTGAAACCGAACAACGTCGTCGTATAGTTTTGGTCCCAAAATCCTTTAAATCACATATGAAAACACATAAAATCACATTAAATTCATTTTCTTTAAAATTTAGCGCGTTTTCGATATTTTTCGATCGCGTGAGCCAAAAACCCTAATTGGCTCCGTTTATGTCTTTCGACGGTAAACGAACTTAAAACCACTCTCATTTAACATTTTTATCTCATTTATATTCATTTCTCATTTAAATTATTGCATATAAATGTCATGTAGCGTGTCATACTCTAATGCATTTAAATAAAAATGCATGAAATGCGTGAAATGACGTCAAAATGACGTATGATTTGGTCCGGGATGTCACAGTTACATACAGAGAGACCTCTATTGCCCAAGAGAGAGGGAAGTATAGACTCAGGATGCGGGTGGTTCCCAGAAGCGTCCATTTCAGAAGGCATCTATTCCATCTGGTTTTAGGGGCAGATGACAGGGTTATTAGGGTGGATCTCAGGTTGGTTTTCAAAGGGGTAGTTTTTTTCTACCAAAGCAGTTCAGGTAGAGGCCAGAGTTAGCCGAGACTGTAGTGCACGTTTTGTGGTAGACACCACTGAGGTGAATGCCGACGCTATACCGGTACATGGTATATGTGTGGTGAGTAGGGACATTTTCTTAATGTCCCAAGAGGAGAGAGTTGGTGTTGACGCTTGATTTTCGCCCCCGAAAAATAACAGATGATGATTAATGTTCTAAGCTCAATGAGATATCCAGAATTCTAATCAGCTCGATTTTCCTCTTCTAAAAAACTATATTTGAATTTAATCTTTAGAGCGTTTTATGAAAAATCCAAAAATTTTCCTTCTCTTTTCTTTATAGAAATATATTTTTCGATACGTTTTTAATCTTTCGGTATGCAAAATAACAAAACAAAAAAAGAATTTAAGTGAATAATTTTTAATTTTAATCTTAATGTCAATGTTAAGATTATTAGGCAAATTTTTTATATTTTAATTTTATTTTTATTAATTCAATTGATTTTGATTTTCTTTTTTAATTTTAGTTTGTTTAAAATATTAAAATTAATTAGAAAGGAAAATTTAAAAGAATTAAGAAGGAGAAAAATTGAAGGAAAGGGAGAGAAGGGTTTGTTTGGAAAAAATTTTTAGAAAATTAGGGAAAAGGATGAAATTGAGGAGAGATAAAAGAAGATAAGAAAATTGAAAACTAAAAGAAAAGGGAAGAAAGGTTACAATTGAAATAGAAAGGAAAAAAGGAGGGGCAAAAATAGAATTCTGGAAAACTGGAAGGATGGAAAGCAGAAGTGCCGAAAATGAGGAGATAAAACGGCGGCAACGTCGTTTTGACTTAGGATTTGGCAAAAAATATAACGCGCCACGCTTTGACATAAAACGCCGTGTTTCACGTCAAAACGCAGCAGCTTGCTTGCAACACAGTAAGAAGCTGCGTTTGATTAAAATGAAATCAGAAAGAAGAAAATGGAATTAGGGATTTGAGGAAAGAATAAATTGAAATCAAACAGGAAAGAAAAAGCAGAAGGAAAAGAGAGGAAGAGAGAGGAGAGAGGCTGTCCCTCGACAGCCTCTGAGGGATGACGATGGGTGATGGGGATGATAGGCGAAAGCAAAGCCCGAAGGGAAAGAGAAGAGACAAAAGAAGAGAGAAGGAGGGAACCATTCTGGAGCGAAGCGGCGGCAGCAGGTGGCTGTCGGCCCATGCGAGGAAACTCTGCCAGCTATAGCAGAAGGAATCCACGCGAAGGCTTCCCATAAAGAGGGGAGTTCTGGAACAGAGAAATAGGTTCGAGGAGAGAGAAATTAAGAAAAATTGTAAGCTTTTCTAGGTTTGATTTTTAAGGATTTCAGTTTTAAAAATTAGGGATTTTTGTTTAGAAATTAGGAGATTTCTGCTGTAAAAGGGTGATCTTTCTTTTTCTGGATTTCTAAAAACATTTAAGAAACTCATTCTGTAAAAAAATTCTAGGGAATCTCAAATTGATTGCTAGCTAAAATCTAACGTACTGTGTTAGGGTCCTTAGTTTGAGATCGGGTTATGGGTCTATTTGAGGTGGAAGAGGGTGAAGGTGGAATTGGTGGAATGGTAGTTTTCTTACTTCGACCTATTTTGAAAATGCTAAGGCTCAATAGAGGGAACCTTAAACCTCTTAGTTAAAGTACTAAAGACTAATTAATTTCCAAGTTCATTCTTTCATTGATGCTTATTGAACATTTAAATAGGCTGTTCATAACAACCTTTACATCAAGAGATCATGACTTGATCATGGAGCATAACTCCCTAGAAAATAGGTATGCAGAAAGTGGAGGAGATCCCCTCCTAACAAAGTGGAACAAATCAAAAGAAAAGTCAAACAACTAACAGAAATAAAAGACAGGTCAGCAGTAAGACAAATCAACTATTCCACCTCAAGGATATGTACACGTGGCTACTTACGTGTATAGACCTTAACGGGCTTGGCAACAATACTTCCCGGTCCCGAAGGAAGCTTGTCCTCAAGCTTGAATGCAGGAAAACGGCTGTCTATGTCCGAAACCTTTTCCCAAGAAGAATCAGCAGAAGAAGAGTTGCTCCAATGAATTAGAACTTCGTGGTGACCAGCTCGAACACGTTGTCCCAGTACAGCAAGAGGAACCTTGGGGTCGTTGACAATTGGAGGTAGTACTGTCTCGAAATTCTGCAGTCCTGCATGAAAAGGTTTGAGGGCAGAAACATGGAACACAGGGTGCAACTTCGAATCAGGTGGAAGTTTCAATTATAAGCCATAGCCCCGACTCTGTCAAAGACTTCAAATGGCCCATAAAATTTTGCAGCCAATTTTTTATTCTTCCTTGAAACTATAGAGGTCTGCCGATAAGGTTGCAGGCGAAGAAGGACTTTATCTCCAACCTGAAAATTCCAACTGCCTGTAGGCTCGATCGTATTGCTGCTTCATTTTCTTTTGGGCAGCCAGCAGATTTGATCTCAAAGACTATAACATTTCATCACGCTTCTGAAGAATAATATTGACAGCCTCAAGTGAAGAACTCCCAGGCAAGTAGGATAGAAGCTGCAGCGGCGGTCGCCCATAGACAGTTTCGAATGGAGTGGCCTTGAGTGAAGTATGGAAGCTTGTGTTGTAATAAAATTCAGCCCAAGAAAGCCAGTCACACCACTTTTGAGGTTGAGAGCTTGTAAAACATCGCAAATACATCTCCACTGTACGATTAGTCACTTCCGTTTGGCCATTCGATTGTGGATGATAAGCTGAGATAAAACATAATTTGGTACCACAAAGACGAAACAATTCTTTCCAAAAAGAACTAGTGAAGGTGACATCTCTATCGCTAACCATGGAGGCGAAAAATGTTATCAAAGAAAATACGAGCAATACTGACAGTAGTGTATGGATGTGAGATAGCCAAAAAATGTCCATATTTATAAAATCGATCCACCACCACTAAGATGACATTTTTGCCTCTGGAATTGGGTAAACCCTCAATAAATCAAGAGAAATATTAGCCCAAACCTGATATGGAATAGGAAGTGGCTGGAGCAAACCCGCCGGTTGAAGGGACTCATTTTATGATGCTGGCAAACAGCATATAAGCACGGACGAAGTCACGTACCATTTTCTTCATGCCATGCCAAAAGAAATCCATTGTGATTTGATGTAGTGTCTTCTGGTAGCCCTCATGTCCTTGATTATGTATAACAGAGATTACCAATGGAATAGATGGAGAATCATGGGGAATAAAAACACAATCCCTGAAAAATAATAAGCCTTGTTGAAAACTCCAAGGATCTGTTGCTGTATCGGCCAGGACTGCCGAAATTTGATTCTGGACTTCTGCAGACTGTTGTTTTTCTTTACGAAGGTAATCAAACAAGTCTACATGAGGCATAGATAGTGCGAACAGGCTGGTTTGATCCACATCTCGGCGAGACAAGGCATCCGCTACTGTATTAGTCTTTCCTGGCTTGTATTCAACCTTGAATTCGAACGGCAATAACTTACTCACCCAGTGTTGTTGAGGTGAAGAAAAAGATCACTGCTCAAGAAGGAATTTCAAGGTGTAATTATCTGTGCGCACCAAGAATTGTTTCCCCCATAAATAAGAATTCTAGTGTTTGATGGCCTTAACCAAGCCAATTAACTCTTTTTATAAGCTGGAAGACTGACATGATGGGCAGCCATTGCTCGGTTGAAGAAAGCTACAGATTTATTTTCTTGAACAAGTACTGCTCCAATACCTGTGTCAGAGGCATCACACTTAATAATGAACATTAAATCAATGTTAAGGAGAACCAGAATCGGTGTGGAAATGAGGGCCAGCTTCAATTTGTCAAAAGCTTGAATTGCATCATTAGTCTAGTGGAAAGAATTCTTTCGCAACATGGAAGTAAGAGGGGCAGCAATAGATCATAATTGCATACAAATTTGCAGTAATAGCCAATGAGGCCGAGAAAGCCTCGTAAACCCCGCGGTGTACTTGCTCTTAGCCACTCCGAAACAGCCGCAATATTAGTGTTATCCACTTTGACTCCCTCTGTAGATATGATATGGCCCAAGTAAGAGACTTGTGTTTGGCCGAATGAACATTTCGACTGTTTTAGGAAGAGCTTGTTTGCTGCTAATAATTGGAACACTTGTCGGAGGTGATGCATGTGTTCCGGCCAAGAGCTACTAAACACCAGAATATCGTAAAAAAAAAACAAAACAAACTTTCGTAAATAGTCCCGGAATACCTCATTCATCAAAGATTGGAAGGTGGATGGGGCATTGGACAGTCCAAACAGCATAACCAAGAATTTGAAATGGCCGTGATAAGTACGGAAAGCCGTCTTTTCTATGTCTGGAGGATACATGGCTATTTGATAATAACCAGCAAGCAGATCGAGTTTTTTAAAGAATTTTGCTCCACCCAATTCATCCAAAAGTTCATCGATCACCGGAATTGGAAACTTATCCTTTATATTCCTGGCATTGAGCTCCCTGTAGTCTACACACAAACGCCATGATTTATCTGCTTTAGGAACCAAAATTACTGGGGAAGAAAATAGAGAATGACTTGGCCTTATGATGCCTTGTCAGAGCATAGCCGCGCACTGCCTCTCAATTTCATCTTTCTGACCATGAGGGTATCGGTAAGGGTGCACCACTACTGGTTTGGATCCAGGCTCTAAGGGAATACGGTGATCACATGAGCAGGTTGGAGGTAGTCCTGTCGGTTGTTCAAAAAGTGCAGCAAATTCGATCAACAGTCTCTGGAGTTGCGTGTCTTGATCGTTTGCGGCCAGCAAGGAGTGTAATTCAGATTGTTTTCCTGTCTTTGATTGAACGTCGTTGAGCGCCATTAATTTCCCATTGACAAAAAAAGTTCGCATAATATCAAAGTCCCATGAAATGGGCCCCAAAGTTCTCAGCCAATTTACCCCCAAAATGACATCAAAACCAGTTAGTTGCAAAACAAACAAATCCACCGTAAAAATGGCGAAGTCCAGTGCGATCGGGACTTTTTTGCAAATTCCTGGACTGTGTATCTGTTCCCTGTTTGCAACCTTTACCCGCAATCGATTCCCCGCATCAACATCAGCTTGTACCTCTGCGATTTTAGAAACAGAGACAAAGCTGTGAGTATTTCCAGAATCAACAGGAATTAATACCTGGATACCCTTCCAAGTTCCGCACAATTGCATGGATTGAGGGTTGCGAGTTCCAGTAATTGCGTGTAGAGAGATTTCAGGCGACGGATCAGAATCAATATCATCATTTGCATTGGTGTCCATGTGCAAACGGCTCGTCACAATTAAAACACAACCCCCTCTTTCATCATTCATCCATCTCATCTGCAGTGAGGTGCTTGATGGTTCGGTTGTTACAAACTTCTGTTGTTGGAGTATTGCGCCAAAAATCTCGACTGAAGGCATTTCTAGAAAACAATTTTCTCTCATAAAGGCGCGACATACTCATAGCTGTGACCAAGTCTTGTGGTTGATGGAGTTCAACCTCTACAGCGATATACTCCTGCAACCCACTGAGATACAGCTGAACCTTTTGTGGCTGAGTTAAAGATCCAGCTATGGACACCAGTACCTCGAACTTGTTCAGGTATTCTTCTACAGAACAAGTCTGCTTAAGTTTGGCTAGTTCACCCAATTTGTTGCTGCGAATGGGAGGTCTAAAACGCAGGTTACATTGGTGAACGAAGTCAGTCCAAGTGGGATCCGGGTTGTCTTGAATTAGCTGCAAGTACCATAATTAGGCAATACCTTCCAAATGGAAGGAGGCTAAGCCTAATTTTTCGTCATCTGGAGTAGATTGATGTTTGAAAAAGTGCTGACATCGGCTAAGCCATCTGTTGTTGTTCGTTTTGGATCATTACCAAAAAATGGTGATAAAACATTTTTGGGATCACGCGTTGCCGAACTTGTCGATCTTAAAAAGATTTTAGAGTCACCACCCGCTTTCAAGACACCAATTTTAATTTTCAAGAAAAAATGACTCCGTTTTTAGTTTGAAGGCACTGGTCAAAAATTAGAGATTCGAGTAAGGGGGTAAGGTACGACGATTTAAGTTTTACTTAAATCGCCGCCCGGCAAAAACCGGCCTCTTGATTTGTTTAATTTCCAAAATTTAAGTTTATTTTATTTATTGAAAAAGTCTTGGCGTGATTAACTAGCGATGTTCCTAATTGGCGTTTTCCCGGTCAATTTGTGAATACAAATTCAAACACGAAAGCAATAAATTGCAGAAATTAAAAGTGCGAGAAAATAAATCATTCACATCTAAACCTAATTATTCTTTCTCCATTTAGGAGAAAATAATTACAAACCGGTCCTAAATAAATTACATTCTACCCGAATAAATCTCCAAATTAAATCCCAAAAAAATATAAAATAAGCATTTAATGCATTCTTGCAAAATTACGGAAAAGTCCCTAAAGATTTGTAAAATTACAATTTAGTCCCTAAAACTAAAAAAATTTACCATCCAGCCCTTAAAACAAGCAATGTTGTCTTAATAGTTTAAGAAACATATGAAATATGCATAATTGACAAATTAGAACTAATTGCACAAAATTACTGATTGGTCCTTGAATTTTTTAAAAAAATTACTAAATGCCCCTACATTTTACAAAAATGACAATTCTGCCCCAAAATTTTCAATTCAAGACTCCACTTTTTCTCATGTAAACTTCTTCATCATGCCACCAATATTAAACACAACAGTGGGACAACAGAACCATCATAAACAAAATCAACATTAATTAACAAGGAACACTCATGAATACATTCATTTGAACATAGAACTTTTAAACAAACTTATGTAGCCAACCATGTTATTGCAAACTGCCTATAAATATAGAAATGAACCGTGAAACATGAAAGGATGACAGAAGAAGTAAAACAAAAAACTAGAGACATATGATGTTCATTTTGAAGCTGCAATGAGAATGACAACAGACATTGACATCTCACAATATCAACAGCAAGGTGTGCATGTTAAGGAATAATTGAACATGACTGTTTGTGACTCAGCTTTGCCAACAAATATATCAATATTCATCCCAGCACAAGATCAACATGACCATTTTATTTTAACAGCCAAATCTGCTCAGTGACAGCCAAAACAGAAACAAGTCCAGGACACTCAAACAGCTTTGGTCATTATATTCCTAAAAGCAAATCCAAAATTGCATGCAACAGTAATAAGACAGGAATCACAACAAGATATTGACCCCAAGGAAGTGCAAACCATTGCACATTCTAAAACAAAATTGTGATGCAATGTAGGAACTAGCCATGATAACTAAACAGGTAAACATGCATACACAGGTTCTTCAAAAGCTTAACATATGCAGAATAGGTATGAGGCAGATTAGATGTCCAACATATGAGAATTGTGTATGACAAATACTAAATGAAGCTCAACAGCAATGGATTAAAATGAAGCAGCCTGCTGAGAATGACTGAAGCAGTAGCATACAAACCTTGTCAGTTATCACAAGAACATACTGAAAACAGATTAAGTATGCTCGAAACATGCATATTCTGGACTGAACTTTTTGCCAAATTAGCAACAACCAAGCAGAAACATCAAACAAAACAGAAAGTAAAATCAATAACAACAACACGAAGACAAAGACGAAGGGAGAAAAAAAATTACAACAAACATCTCAACAGCCAAATAGGTTTCCAAATCATTCCAAACATTAGGAATCTCAGAAACTGAAAAAAAAAAAACAACAGAAATAAGGTTACCTCAGATTAAGCCTCCAGATTTCTTTGATTCCACAAAATGATTTGGGTTCTTTACAAGAGTAATTTTCTCAACAGAATGTTTGAGAAATTACAAGAAGAAATTCAATAAATTCCTATTAATTTTCTCTTCAATTCCTCTCTGGAAACGGAAACTACCCTAAGAACTAAATCCCCAAATCACCATTTTAGAGAACCCTAAATTTCAATTCTTAAACCGAAACCCTAAAGATTACAGATTCAAGAAGAAGAAAGAATCTTACTATTTTTCCCTTAATTTTTGGACCTCTATCTCTCTTATGGAATCCTTAATTTCGGAACCCCCTCTTCGAAGCCTTCTCCTCCCTTTTGTAGGCAGTCGTCCTCGATTCCACCTGTTTCTTCGGTCTCATCTTCAATTCCAACTTCTTCGATCTCCCTTCGGTTCACGCCTCCAATCTTCATCTTCATCTCTTTCACTTTTCTGTTTCTCAAGTTTCCACAGTTCTCGACTGTCTTCTTCTTCTATTCTATTTCCTTTCTTTTTTTTTTACCTTTGATTAAAATGGCGTCGTTTTGCACCCGTGCACTGCGTTTCAACTTAAGGTGAAATGACGTCGTTTTACCTTTTAATAAAATGGCGCCGTTTTAAGCCTTATTGGCGCGCCCCTTCCCTCTTTTCTCTGCATATTCCATTTTAGCCCCTGTTCTTTCCTCCTTCTTTCAATTTCGCCCTTCCTTCCCTTCTTTTCTCTTTCAATTTGTTCCCTTTACTTTTAATTTCTCCTAATTGGACCCTTTTCCTTTATTTTCTTCCCAATTTCACCTTTTCTTCTATTTTCTTTCATATTTCTCATTTCTTCTTCTTTTTTTTTTCTTCTTTTTTTTATTATTTTTTTATCCTTTCTTCTTTTAATATTTTTTCCTTTTTTTTCCTTTTCTCAATTTTTTACAAAATAAGGAGAAATTAAAAATAAAACAAATTTTCTTTCTTTTTTTCCTTAAACATTTCTCTTTTAGATTTTGAGGGTCAAAAATCGAGCATCAATAGTTTGACCCCACTTTGATATAAATTGTGCGAAGCACAAATTATGTCAAAGTATCAATTAACGCGAAGATGAAGGTATTTACCTCAGAGCATTATTGATAAATAGGCCATTTGTCTTCTTTGGAAGGCTTTTGTTGAAGAAATCTCTCGCTGTTTTTGAGTATTTTTGTTTGTAGAAAATCGCCTTACTGTTGTTCGGCGAACCTCTGACTGTTGTTTACAGGATTCAGCTGAAGGAGATCGCCACTGTTGTTTGACGAACCTCTAACTGTTGTCTAAAGGATTTAACTAAAGAAAATCTTCCACTGTTGTTTGGCGAACCTCACACTATTTTTTAGAGGATTTATCTGAATAAAACCGTCAAATGTTGTTTGACGAACCCCACACTGTTGTTTAGAGGATTTATCTGAAGAAAATCGCCCACTGTTGTTTGACGAACCCCACACTATTGTTTAGAGGATTTATCTGAAGAAAATCAACAACTATTGTTTGGCGAACCTCTGACTGTTGTTTAAAGGATTTAACTGAAGAAAACCATCCACTGTTGTTTGACGAATCCCACATGACGCGAACCCAATAGCTCAACAGCTAGAAAACCCGAGTTACCCGTTTGATAGAAGAAACAAGGTCAAGAATAATCCACCTTCCCTCATGACCCAACACCTAGCAATGGATGAAGAACCGCTCGTACGCAAAGGATTTTAAGATAGGAATTGAAGAACGCCACAACTTGTTAAGGTTGATAAGTAATTCAAGTTCCTTGTGCAAAGAAGAAAGGAGAAAAACTCACTCTCTCTCACACGAAAATTATAAGTCCTAAAGGAACATATAATTTGAAAATTTAAGATGGAAAAGTGATATCTTTTATTCGGTCATAAGGTGCCTTTAAATAGGCATTACAAAATTTCTTTCCCTAAGTAGGGAGGATAAGGAGTCCTAACTAAACTAAACTACGGAACCTCCCTAGGGTTTCCTTACATCAAATGAATTGGCCCTACACTAAACAACTAATGACTAAGCTAAGGGGACCACAATGTTCTTTAAAAGATGTCCCCACTTGGCCATGTGCTAATTAAAAAAAACATGTGCCTAACTTAAGTTAGAGAGGCCCCCACAAGGAAGCCTTTACATAACTTTAGGCCCATAGGCCCAATGAACTTATAATCAACCCAATAGCCTAATTAGGTCCTAAATAAACAAATTACATCAAAAATTAAGCCCAAAACGTGCCACACATGGCAGCCTCAATTTCGGCCCTCTTCCCCCAACTTTAGGCCTTCAATTCGTCCACTTCAAGCTTGCCTTGGCCAA
>CANUEY010045168.1:0-17541 GCA_948099555.1 Croton setiger
TTTGTTAATGGTTGCTTACTGTCGTATTCATTTCTGGTTTCTGTTTAAGCATATTCAAATGCTTATTATTTGTCACTTGGTTTCAGTCAAAGATATTGTTTCTGCCTTGGGTTAGTTCCTGTTTTCATTGTTTATATGGCAATAATTATTCTTCTGAGTTAACTTGTGCTGGACTCTGGTTTAATACATATTATACGTGCTAGAATTGATGTTGTTATTAGGATATAATGCAGAGAGTCCTCTAGTTAATGGGTATGTTTAGTTCTGCTTAGTTTGTTTAGGGCAGTAGTGGCCCTTGTCTTTGCTATGAAGCTCATATGCTGTTGCTGGAATTAGTTGAGCATCACTAGTCCAGATTTTATCATTTGCTAAGGTTTTTGTTTACAATTTGTTACTGTTTTGCAACTGTTGCATCTATCAGTGTTATTGGATATTTCCAGTCGCTTATTAATGGTTACAAAATCATTTGCATCTTGTTTTCTTGTGACCACACCTTCTGTTTTGCTTATTACTTTACTGCCAAAGCACTTCCAGGTTCAAACTGCCTTCAATTCTGAAAAGTCAAGTCTCATACTGTACATAATCATTTATGTTGATTTAGCTTCAATTTTAACTAAAAAATACGATCTTGTTTCTGCTAAATGAAATCACAAACTGTCCATATGCATGCCTTTTTGAAATTAGGAGTAAAAATGTGACATCTTGCATGGAATATAGACTGATTTGAATTGTTCATGTGAATTGGTATGTGAGAAAGGATTGTTTTGAGATCATGCCTACTTTTGGCTTGCCATAACAAGTGTTAATGTATGTAGGGGCTGTTTTAGCATGCTTAGGATAGTTAGGGGCAGTTTTGAAATTTTTAGGAAAGTATGAGGACCAAACTGTAATTTCGCATAAATAGTTCCCGAATGTCAAATTTGCATGTTTTTGTAAGTTTTATGGACTGTTTTTGATATTTTTGCTCGTTTTGGGGCAGATTGTTAATTTTTAGAAAATTAGGGACCAAATTGCAACTTTCCAAAATATAAGGACCATTTTGCAATTATGCATGATTTGTGCCTTTTTTTATATTAATTCTGGTTCATGTGTGGACTGTTTTGATTACTTTTGAGCGTTTTGGGGCTGTTCGGTAATTTTTATAAAATTAGGGGTTGAATTATTATTACAAAATATCAAGGACTTTTATGTAATTTTGCAATAATGCTTTAAGTGCTTGTTTTATATGTTTTTAGGGCGTTTTGGAATTTAATTTGAAGATTTATTCGGGTAGAATGTAATTTATTTAGGACTGGTTTGTAATCATTTTCTCCTAAATGGAGAAAGAATAATTAGGTTAGATGTGATTGGGTTAATTTCCACATTTTAATTTCCGCACTTTACTGCTTTCATTGTTTGAATTTTATTTTTGCCAATGACCGTAAAACGCTAATTACGGACATCGCTAGTTAATCATACCACGACTTTTTCAATAAATAAAATAAACTTAAATTTTAGAAAGAAAAACAAACCAAGAGGCCGGTTTTGCTGAGCGGCGGTTTAAGTAAAACTCAAGCCGTCGTACCTTACCCCCTTACCCGGAATCTTTAAATTATTTTTCGACCAGTGCATTTTCAAAAATAAAACGGAGTCATTTTTCTAAAAATTTAAAATTGGTGTCCCATAATCGGGTGGCAACTCGAAAATTATTTTTAAGACTGACTAACTTGGCATGCGTAAAACTAAAATTGTTTTATCACCGTTTTTTGGTAAAAATCCTAAATCCCACCGAAAAATGACAACAACACTTAAAATATTAATTTCTTTTCATTTTTTCTGTAATGAAGCTCTCAGTAATGTCATAATATAGACTTTGCATACATAGTTTAAGTCAACAGCACAGTTTAACATTATAGAATTACTTCTCTTAAATATTACAGTAGCAATTTTGTAGAAATAAACATCTTTTGCTTTCTTATTTTTTAAATATTAATGTGCTTACCTGGAGCATGCTAATAATTAAGCTTGGAGTTGTAATATTCCTTATAGCTTATATGCATCTTACTAACTTTTGTATAAGTTTAAAATCAAGTATTAAGAATCACTTAACTTACGTCCATATAGTTTATTTTGACGAATTTATAAGCACAAAACCCCTCTTATGGCTCATGGCTACAAGTATAATCCAAAATTAAAGAGGAAGACAATAAAGGGTAATCAACACATAATTAAAGAGAAACCTCATGCATACTCTTATCACTTTTATAGACAACCCATGTGAAATTTCAAAATTTAATCTAAAAATGCTAAATTTATCATGCACAATCAATTTTATCTAATTCTAAACTCAGCCTCTCCAAATTTCCACTATCCATAAGCATTCTAAGACCAGCTTTCAGTTTTGGCACCCCTCTTCCAACACAACACATACCTAATATATTTGAACATCTTGCACTCTTCTTTTCAATTCTTCATACACTTCTTCAGCTCCTTCTTCGTCAATTTTATTCGCCACCACTAGAGATGGTCGGTCAGAAAGGCCATTCTGGGGTGTTCAAGCTCTAGGACTAAATCTTTTAATTGTTCCCATGGTGGAATACCTTTTTTTGCTATCTAATCTAGCAACCAAGTCTACTACATAAGCCAAAACCTTAGTACGTTCTATATGTCGTAAGAAAGCATGTCCAAGCTCTCAATTTTCATGAGCACCCTTTATGAGTCCAGGGATGTCGGCCACTGTCATTAAGAAATCATCAAACTTCAATTTCCCCAAGTTTGGCCTCAGAGTGGTGAATGCATAGTGGCTAACCCTGGGCTTTGCCCTGGATAAAGCTCCTAAAAGAGTGCTTTTACCTACGGTTTGGCATCCCAACCAATAGGGCAGCAAATGAACCGAGCCGTTCACGAGCGGCTCGATAAAAGCTCAACTCGAGACTCGAATCGATAATAAACGAGCCAAGCTTAAGCCGAAAATTTAGACTTATTTAATAAACAAGCCGAGCTCGAGCCGAGTTAGGCTCGCGAGTCGGATCGCAAACAGCTCGTTTAAAAAAGCTCGTGAGTAACTCGTTTAATCGGCTCGCGAACTGCTCGTTAAATAAGCTCGCGAATCTATCAAAACGATGTAATTTTGGTACCAAACTAAAAAATATGCTTCAACCAAGCCACCCGCCTCCTCACTTCATTTTTTGCTATTTCATTTCTCTTTCATTGAAACTGCTATTTTCATTTTCTCACTAAAACGATATTAAAAATGAAATTTCTTAATTTTTGACTAATTCTTAACGAGTTCGAACACAAACATAAATAGTAGCAGGAAACGAGCTCGAACTTATTTGTGAGCTAAAACTCAAGCTCGAGATGAGCTCGAATTCAAGCTTATTTGCGAGTTCGATCTCGAATAGCAACATAAAACAATCAAGCTCACGAGTCTAAAACAAGTCAAGCTTACGAGTCTCAAAACCAGCCAAGCTCGCGATCCGAGCTCGAGCTCGTGAAATTTAACACGAGAACACGAGCTCGACTCGAGTTCGTGAAATTTAACATGAGCTCGAACTCGTGAAATTTAAAACGAGCCGAGCTCGAGCAGTAGGCTCGACTCATTTGCAGCCCTACCAACCAGGCTCACATCAGCAATGCTTTTCAGTTCCAGTATAAGAATAGTCTAGGAGCAGGGAGAACCAAGGCTGATGGAGGATTGATCTTCGGTAGATGTTTTAGGAGTACAAACTGTACCCTTATTAGCTCCAGGCTTACTAACCTTGGCCTTCTTGGAAACACATGAAGAAGATATATTACCCAAACCACCTTCACCTCCACGAGCAACAATTATCCGCTAACCTGGATTTGTTAATTCTGCAACATTATACTGTATGTTTTCCATTCCGTCTAACTCTGCTTCAGTAGCTGGTCTGCCTGCCAATCCCTCTACTTTTCTTTTATCTTGAATTGATGAGGCAACGGTACTATATTATGAATGAACATCCTTTTCTGTGTCCATCCTGTTGGATGGAGAATGCTTGTAGGACTCTGATTGGTCAGCATCAAGAGTTCCTGGAAGTTCCCAGGGATCCAAATCTTTATCAGAACAGCTTTGAACTGCTGTGGGAAGTTCACCCTTTACGAGATGAATAACAGTGCCAACAGGTACGTGGGCAACCTACAAGACATAAGCTTTAATCAATGAACTATTAAGCAATCATTGTTAGGTAAACTGTTAATCAACTGACAACTTCATAATATTATGCAGTTTGAAACTGAAATTGAATTACCTTATCTTCTCCCCGAGTTCCTATCATACCTTTTGAAGCTCCATGCCCTCCTTTTGCTGCATTCTGCAGAACACAGCCAAGAATTTGTACTTTAGTGCAGGTGTAGTGTAGGAAAAATGTGGGGAGTGGCAGAAGGTAAGAACAACATACAACATGATGATGCAAACCATGGAAGTCCAAACTGCAGTGGAACATTCTAAAATCACATCACCGCCTCGTCCACCATTTCCTCCTGGTTTAATGCATCCCAAAATATAACAGAGTAGAGTACCACCATAAACAACATATCACATTCTTTAATCATATTAAGCTCTTTATAATTGTTATTAGTCATCAAATAAAATGAGCGATGGAAATAAATTATACTAAAAGGAAATTTTCATAACCACTGTAAATGAGGAGAAACTAAAAAAATTGATGATCAAAGAAAATAAATCTTGCTTGATAATGTCAAACACTGCAAGCTAATATGTCATAATTATAAAATTGAACTAAAACATAAACCAACCATCAGGCTTTCCACGTCATTCATGCCGACTGCGATGGAAACTTGAACAGCCACTGCCACCATCACCTCCTTTGGCACTTAGTAGAAATCTCTCTCATTCTGGTTTCCTACAAAAAGCCCTCAATATCCTTTTAATAAATGGACATTATAACATGGATAAAGTTACTTTAAAGAAGTTGATAAAGTAAATCTGCAAGAAAGAGAAGAGAAATGATGGAAAAGCAGACCTGTAAAGGAGCAGACTTTCCATTTGCGTGAGGAGAGTCTGAACAAGAAAGCAGAGAAAAAAATATCCATGGGAGATTTGGAAGATTTTCTTATGGCTTCTAAGTGGCAAAAGGGTTTTGCATAATGTAACCACATCAATCTCTCTTTCCACTTCAGTTGTTCTTAACTTCCTCAAATTCAATGAACGCACAGTACAATTGAATTTTCTACTAGTGCGACCAGCCTAGCAAGGAATAGAAGCGAAAGGCGCAAGCAATAAAACAGTATATAGATGACTTCAAAAGAAAAAAAAAAGTACATAGAGACTCCAAAAACTTCACAAAACCAAACACCTTGACACAAATACCTTTTGAAGAAAAGATATTTGCAAAGTAGTGTTTCTAAACATCAACAATACAGTGGTCCGGCAAACCAAAAATTATCTTACAAAGTGATTCTAAATTATGGATCCTGATTTTTTCCATTGAAATATAATTGCTTTACAGACTTCATTATCTTTACCAACTAAACTTAATTTTCCAAGTAAACAAATATACAACCACTGTGAAATGAAAAGAATGAGAAATAAAACAAATATTGTTTTCACACAACTAATTGCAGTTCTTAAGTGAGAAAATATTTATGGTCTAGCAAATTTGGGAAGTGATATTTTCCATAAAACCTAAGCTTTACTGTACATTAATCACTAGAAATTTCACCAATTGAAATTATAAAACAATCTAAAATTAATATTTTTCTTTCTACTTTCCAATTCACACACCAAACTTGAGAAAGTGAACGAAAGAAAAGCATAATTGAACAACAAAGCGAAAATTCAACTGGGAATAATCCCGGAAGTTAACCTGATCGACCTAATATTCAACCAAACAATATTTTAGAACGCAGCTACAGCTTTTGTATATCTGTGTGACCTGCAAAACAGCCTAAATAAAGCTGTTGAAGAAAAAAAAAAAAATTAACTCGGGCATTTCATCAAACAGGCCACATGCATTAGATGTATTCCTAGACATCATGTTGCTTTTGGTGTTTAGTTGAACAATAAACAGCCACAAATAGTAACCCATGACATTGAAAGCACTAACCAGATCATATTTCTTGAAAGAGAGCTAAAAAGAACCCACTTGAAAACAATTGAACAAAAGTAAAAAAAAAAAATAAAGCAAAGCTACAAAAATGGAAATAAAAATTTACTTGACTAAAATATGAAGAAATCAATAGCAGCAAAATTATAAAATTCGGTTTTCTATCTAATCTATAAAAATACGGTAAGAAGTACCAAAAATTCGCTTAATCCTTGATTTTTAATCCTCATACAACCCAACCATTTTATATAATGCATAGTAACAGAGATGAGAGAAGAGAAGAGAAGCCAGAGTTCAGACTAATTTTTTTTTTTTTAGCAAGAGTTCAGACTAACGGAAGATTGAAAGAAATGAAGATTAAAAACCAGAAAACATAGAAAACCAGAGAACGAATAACTGAAAAGAGAAAATGAAAAAGAGAACAACGTTTTATATTGTTGGATTGCGACGACAGTAAACGGCTTGTTTAAATTAAAACGTCACCGTTTCACATGGATGAGTTTAGTTTCATAATTATATGAAATTATTTCAAAGAAAAAAATTATATGAAATTAAACATAATGAAAGGAAATAAATTCTATGAAATTAATTAAATTTGGAATGGTATTTATGCAATTAAAATTTGTGCAATGAGTGAAAAATTTGCACCAAGTAATAATTATCTTTTACAACTCGTAATCACATATCAGATGCCAATTTTTATCATTTTATTTGAGGTGAAAATAAAAAAATCATGGCTTAATACGAAGCTGTACAGTGCCTCTTTTATCAGTTTTTCTAAGTTTATAATTCAAAATAGTAACAGAATTAGTAGATGGATCTTTAACAGTAGCTTGATAATCACCATGGAAAAGGGAAGCTTCAAAGAATCCATTAGAATCTGCTTTAATTTCTGTAGTTTTGGATTTCCACTCATTAATCAACTTATCCACAACATCTCCAGATGGAGTATTCTTGAAATCTTCATCTGCTAACGTTGTAACATTAAAACCTACAGTTGCTGGTCCTACCCACATCACAATCCCTTGCACACGTGGATGTGCATAACCCTCTCTTAGCACTTGCTCCAAATACTCTGCCTACAAACACAAAAATACCGAAAGAATTATTACCTACAACTGATCCAATGGAACCAAGTTTCCTGAAGTTTTCGTTTCCGAATTTTACAAATTTCGTAGAGGGAAGTTTCGGTTTCCAAAACGGATAAACTGAAGTTTCAGTGTATCGTAGAATGGAACAAGACAATAAAATGAAAGATTGTAACATAACTCCACAAAACCTGAAAGAATATATACCTGATTTGGGCCGACGTCTACATCTACTTCTGTAAGCCATATAGGTAGTCCTGTGGAAGCCAAAATATCCAAAGAAGCTCTCATGTAAGCAAGATTTGGCTGCTCAGAACTAAAATGTGATTCTGCACCAATTCCTGCTGAAATTCTCCGATTTCGGCCGAACGACAAGATTTCATTCAGTTTTTTAACATAATTTACAGGACTTGCATCTTCATCTCTAGGCTCTTCAATAGTATTGTACTCATTCATAAACAGCCTTGTTTTTGGATCAAGCTGATTAGCTACAGAAAAATACATAGCAGAAGCATTTTTTCCAAGCTTATCCTCAAAATACCTGAAATGTAAGTTCTCATTCATTACATCCCAAGCAATTAATTTCCCTATATATTTGCTAACTACAGATTTTATTCTTTTTGCTGCAGCTTCGCGTAATTCGTCAGGCGAAAGATTTTGAATCCATTGTTGTTGGTACTGAGGATCATCCCAGAAAATGTTGTGGCCGCGAATTTTGATACCATTTTGTTCGCAGAATTTGACCATTTTATCTGCAATTGTATAATCTACACGACCCTTTTCAATTTCTGTGCTGTACCATTTCATTTCATTAGTAAATGCTGTGTACTTGAATCTTGAAACGAACCATTTCTGATAATCTTTGTTTTCAATTATGAATTTGTTCATTGCGCATCCAAATGGAAAGCTTGGTTTGGTTTGCTTTATTGATACAATTGCACCTTTTATTGTAGCATTTTTGGAATCGGTTATTTGGAATTTAACCTTTCTTTTTCTTTCCTGCATTATTAAGTATTTGATTTGAATTGTTGGATTTGAAGAACAATAATTTAAGTTATTTGAAATTGAATTAATTATTACCTTGTCAATGGATTGTGCATGGTGGGATTTCCATTCCTCCATTGTAAAAGGTTGTAATGACACATTTTCTACCCAAATTTCAACTTCTGGATTCTTGGACTTTTATGACATAATTAAGGAAGACCAAAATCCAAATTTATGTAACAATTATGAATAAAAATAAAATTGTATCCTATATTTATTGATAAATTACCTCAAAAAGAAGATCGGCGGGACCTGAAAATTTAGGCATTAGACCACCTTTAATCATAGACCAACATCCCTCCTTTGCTATAACTCGACCGGCACCTCGAATTAGGTCTCCATTACTTTGTTTAAAACAGCAGTCACATTTTCACTTCCCTTATTGATTTGAATCCAAGCTGAGTTTTTACATTTAGTTAGGATTTACATAAGCGAATAATGATGATGATTATTATTATTTAATTAAGGTTTGGTTTAATTATTATTATTGATAGTTAATAATAGGAAGATGTAATTACCAGAGAAAGTGTAGAGCTTTCCTTGTTGAAATTGAACCTTTTGTGAGACACCATCAAGTGAACCTTTTCTAGTATGTGCAATAACATATTTGTTTCCACCCTTAGATTTCCCATCTTTTAATTTTGCACTACCAAACACAGTCCAACCTTTTAGGCCATTAGTAAATTCTGGATTTTCAATTATTCCTCCTCCATATTGAGCTTTTCTTGGCTCTTCCAAGCACTGTTCAGCAAATCAAAATATTTAAAATCTTAAATCATAACAACATTATATCCATAAAAATAAGAAATAACAATAAAAAAAAAAAGTCTTGCCTTAGTTGTTGCAAAATAGTCATAGGACAATGCTTGAATGCTATACCCTGCAGCAATTAAATCATAAAATTAAAAAGTTTCTAATTGGTTGTGAATGTCCAGAAAGAAGGAGAGAAAGAGAACCTAAGGATTGAAAAACATAGAACACAAGCAGTACATAAGCTTGTTGGGATTTCTTCATTTTTTTATCTTTTGGAAAACACTAGCAATCAAGCATTTCCTGCAATAAAAACCTAAATCCTTCTTATTCCTATAATAATAAGAGTAAATTAAGCAAAATAATGATAATTAAAAGAATTACCGATCTCAAAGATTATTTCTTTAATCATTTTAGTTTATTTTGAGATATATATATATATATATATGAGTAGTGATACAATATTAAATCTAGGATGAACAGCTGCAGATATGTCAGTGACAGAAAAAAGATTTGTTAATATGCTAAAAGAATTTCTAAAAAAAAAATAAAATTAAACAAGTATTCAATTAATATATATATATATATATATATATATATATATATATATATATATATATATATGTTATGACAAAAGTTTTCAATTCCCGGCCCCATTTCCTTTAAGTGGAACACGATTTTAAGTTTTCACCCTCAATTTAGTATTTTTTTAAGCTATCACTATTTTGACTAATTTCAACTTAATTAGCCGTTTTATTTTTCAGTCAGACATAAGGTAAAAGAAATGTTTATGTAAAAAATATCATTGATTGAAGGATTTAAGTGTTTAACCGAAGGATAAATGTTTAATGGAAGTATAAGTTAGGAATATAAAAATATTTATGTAAAATATAGGGATGTCTATTAAGTAAAAAAAATAAAGACTTTTAAGTGTCAAACTACTATCAGTTGCATGAAATAGTTAAATTAAACACTCTATTATATCCTTCATTATAGATTAGGTAAAAATTTGCCAAACTTTTTAACCTTATAGAGAGGACTGGTTCACTTTGTAGAAATATTAAACTAGACTGCAAAAATTAGAGTACTACACAGTTTGCACATGGAAAATTTCATTAAAAAAAAAATTCATGATTTAATCAAAATGAAAGACTTCCCTTCATTTGAAATTCATATGCAGATTTATGCTGAATCAAGAAAGTTCTTGACATAATTACAAAATAATATAGACTAATGATTTTGATACAAACCAACCTAGAAGACCATTGTTCAAACACATACAAAACAACAAGACTTGCAATTACTGCTTTTAAACATTCTTGTTTTTTAGCCGCTTTATTTTCATTTCAAGGGCATCCTTTTGCTGCTTTCACTTGATCACATTTCAATTTGGATGGCATTGTTCTTATACATTTTTTAGGTAATTATTTCTGATCGAAACCAACTCATTGACTGCATCATTTATGTCCATTCGATCTTGCGAAGACTCTGTAGAACATGAAATCCCAACCTTAATCATGCCAATGATGCATTCAACTCCATGGTGATCATTAGTTACACCTTCATCTTCTTGTAAGAGAATCCGGTCTATGATCTTTAGTACATTATCACGTAATGCCATTCTAGTGAAGTTGTGAAGGTTTAGATCTTCTGCAAAAATGTTATCAGTAGGTTTCTTTTCTGTCAGCATCTCTAACAAAAGAATCCCAAAACTATAAACATCTCCATTTGTAGACGCCTCACTTCCAAACCCATATTCTAAGACATTGACATTTCAAGAAAAACAATAAGTGTAAGAAAATTTTTGGCGAATGAATAAATGCATATAATGACAATAATTACCTAGAGCTGTATACCCAACTGTTCCTCTTATACCCAAAGAACTACTATCTCTTGAATTCATTTATTAAGGTGTCTAAGTGAAGTCTGACACTTCACTAGCCTATGCACAAGTCGGTACAGCTGAAGTCTAGGCCTCTCTCCCTCCTACCACGCTATTTGTATATATTGTATATAGTTTTTGGTTTATATGATCATTTTGCTTAGCACATTGATATTTTTGGCATGTAAATAATGAATTAATACAGTCAATATGGTAAAAGGTATATAGTTTTACTTTTGGCATGTAAAAGATAAACGGTAAGATTATTTTTGGGTTTGTTGTCAATAGTTTTGTATATCCCATAGTGTTATATGTAAAATTATGGTTTATAATATGTTAAGTTTGAGATTGAGTTACTGATGATTACCAATAGTTATGTTTTAATGTTTAATTTGATTAAAATGAATTAATATGTTTTAAAAAATGGCATGTTGTATAATATATAAATATGAGTTTGGTTATTATATATATAATAGCACGAATGTAATAATATGGAAATTTTTCAAAATAATTTTTTATAAAATTTATATTATTTAAAATAAATTTTCTTTGTAAATTATTTATAATAATTAATTAATTAAATTTAAATTATAAGGAATGCTAAATAAATTCAAATAAATAAATTCAAATAATAAGGTAATTATAAAAATATATAAATTATTCAGGTATTTTATTCTAAATTATTTAAAAGCCAAAAGTTTTATAGTTGATATTTTTTTTTCTCAGTTTCAATTTCTACGTATATAGTTAAATTTAATTTTTTTTAGGAAAAACTATAAAAATAGTGATAATGGAGTAATAGTAAATTTATTATTTAAATATACTAGTATAAATAAAATTTAACTGATAAATTAAACCTCAGTTCACGATTAATTAAATTAATCATAGTACTAACAATGAAAATATGAAATGAATTAACCCTTATAACGCAAATTAAAAAATTAGTATGTATAAAAGTTGGTTAAGGATTTTGATAAATTTTGTTATCTCTACTTAGTTGTGATCATTACTAATAAAATAGTTTATTTGAACCTTCAAATATTTTTAAAAAAAAATCATAATCACATTAAATAAATTCATAAAGAATATTTGATTTATTTTTTAATAATAATTTTATTATTATTATCTCTATATATTTAACGTTATCATTTTATTAACCATCAATATGATTTGATAAAACAATTTAATCTCATATATATTATATATTATTAAACATTTAAATTATAAATATTTTATTATTATAATTTGTATTATTTAAATTCAAAAAATAAATATTATTTTAGTTCTTACGTATAATATTACTTATAGTTTAAAATTTAACCAATAAAAATTAAAATTAAAATTATAATTTAGTATTTTTAAATATAAATTAAAATTTTTAATAAGTACATTTTAGAAAGATTTATTTCCTGCATTCTCTCATTTATTGATAGTTTAGAAATAAATGAATATAAAATAGCTTAAGGAGAAAAGCAATTTAGTAAATATAATAAAAGAATAAAGGTAGTGTTTTGAAACAAAATGTTCTCATTATTCCCATATTTATAAGTTGTTTAGATTTATAGATAGTTTAGAAATAAATATATATAAAATAGCTTAAGGAGAAAAGTAATTTTGTATATATAAAAAAAAAAATAAGGGTAGTTTTGAAACAAAATGTTTCCCTTTATTTTCATATTTATAAGTAGTTTAGATCTATTTTCAGCTTTGTTTTAGTAGTTGATTTGTTGGTGATTATAATGGGAGGAGTGGTGGTTTAGTCATCTTTTAGAATAGTACTACTGAAGTTGATGTTTTGTCATTTTTGTCAAATCATATTGATGGTTCTGTCAAAATGTGTAGTTTGAATTGGAGAGCATCTTGTACCTATGGTTTTCCAGAAGCAAACAGGAAGAAGGATACATGGAAGCTCTTAGTTACACTTTCTTCTTATGGTACATTGCCATGGATATTGATGGGCAATTTTAATAATCTCCACTCGGAAAAGAAGAAGATTGGTAGGCAGCTGTATTATGAAAAAACTTGAAGGGGTTTCGTGATGCTTTTGAAAGGTGTTAAGTTGTGGATATAGGTATGGTTGGTTATCCATTTACATGGAGGCATGGTAGAACGTCTGGATAAAATGTTGTATTCCTAGGCTTGCACAGATTCATTCCCAATGGCCACAATACATAATCTTGTAAGTAGTACCTCTGATCACTTACCATTATTGTTGCATTTTGACACTTTGAGAAATGGTTGGTTGAGATACAAGTTCAAATTTGAGAATATATGGCTTGATGAGCCGCAGTTATCATTGATGGTCAAGGATGCATGGGAACTTCAAGCTGAAGGTATTGTTATTGATAATTTGATTGATTGTCAAGCAGCTTTAACAAATTGGGGGCATGTACTGAAGAATAAATTCTTGTAAGTAATTAAGACATTGTAGTCATAGTTATATGATATTCGGTTGCAGCAAAGAGATGACAATGGTGATTTACACTTGGCAACGTAGAAAAAATTGAGTGTTGTGTTGATACAAGAAGAGAAATACTAGAAGCAGAGATTGAAGTTGCATTGGTTAGAATATGGGGATCAAAACACCAAAGTTTTTCATACGAAAGCCTTCCACATAAGAAAGATTAACCAGATTGTGGGTCGAAGAATGACAAAGGCATGTGGCGGGAGGAACCAAATGTTGTTCAAAGTTCGATTGACGATTATTTTAGAAATATTTTTGCAACTTCTAATGTCAGTTATGAGCAGGTGATTGAAGCTATTTATTCTTTGATTAGAGTTGATGATAATAAGATGTTTCTCAATCTATTTCATGATGATAAGTTTCGGCAGGTAATTTTTCAAATGCATCCGGATAAGAACCTAGGTCCTGATGGGTTTAATCCATGTTTTTTCAAAAGTTCTGTTCTGTTATTGGTCTTGTGGTTATGAGAGAATGTAAATTTTAGCTTAGTGCAGGTGAAATGCTAGAGTCGGTAAATGAAATAAATATTATTTTGATCCCGAAAGTAGACAACCTAAATTTGTCAAATACCTTTGATCCATTTTGTTATGTGATGTGATTTATAAGCTAGTTGTTAATGTACTTACAAACAGATTAAAAAGGGGTTCTAGACAAGGTGGTATAATTTTCTCAAACGGCTTTCATTCCAGGGATATTAATTTCTGATAATATTGCTATGGCTTTTGAGCTTACTCTATGAAGAACCATTTGTAGACCCATAAAGCTTTAATGACTACTGGAGAAGAGCTCAAGCTCAACAACAAGCCTGAAAGAAAATGAAGAAGGTGACGAGAAGTGGCAAACCAGAAGGAGAAAGAAAGAAAGCTCGAAGACAGAAAGAAAGAAATCGAAACGCACCGTTTCATTTAATAAAGAAATGGTGTCATTTTGATTAAGAAGAAGAGCAAGTAAGCAGCCCCATGAAATGAATGAAGCGACGGCGTTTTCGTGTCAACACAGTGACGTTTAACTAAGTGGACAGAACACGTGGCTATCTCCTTCTCTTTTCTTCCTTTCTTCCCACGCGATGCAAATGAAGGCAGTCTGTTACGAAAGTTAGTTACAGATTCCTGAAGGTTTTCATCATCCCAGGGAATTCACGTGCTCAAGAAGATTTAGTTAATTAGATTGTATTTACAAGTTGAAGTCCGTTTCTGTTTTAGTATAAATACTGAAAATGTGCATGAAGAATGCATGATTATATACTCTGTTGTACTCTGCTTTCTGGTTTCAATTTTCATCAGTATAGTTTTCTGTGAATCTTTGTAATCTTTGCTTTCCATTGTGTTTGGTAATACATTTCCTTCAATGGAGTAATGATCTTAAGATTGATTTCCAGTTTTAATTATTGGAGAAGAGCTCAAGTTCAACAACAAGTCGGAAAGAAAATGAAGAAGGTGACGAGAAGGTGGCAAACCAGAAGGAGAAAGAAAGAAAGCTCGAAGACATAGAGAAAGAAATCGAAACGCACCGTTTCATTTAATAAAGAAACGGTGTCGTTTTGATTAAAAAGAAGAGCAAGTAAGCAGTCCCATGAAATGAATGAAGCGACGGCGTTTTCGTGTCAACACGGTGACGTTTAACTAAGTGGACAGAATACGTGGCCATCTCCTTCTCTTTTCTTCCTTTCTTCCCACGCGATGCAAATGAAGGCAGTCTGTTACGAAAGTTAGTTACAGATTACTGAAGGTTTTCATCATCCCAGGGAATTCAAGTGCTCAAGAAGATTTAGTTAATTAGATTGTATTTACAAGTTGAAGTCCGTTTCTGTTTTAGTATAAATACTGAAAATGTGCATGAAGAATGCATGATAATATACTCTTTTGTACTCTGTTTTCTGGTTTCAATTTTCATCAGTATAGTTTTCTGTGAATCTTTGTAATCTTTGCTTTCCATTGTGTTTGTTAATACATTTCCTTCAATGGAGTAATGATCTTAAGATTGATTTCCAGTTTTAATTATTGGAGAAGAGCTCAAGTTCAACAACAAGTCTGAAAGAAAATGAAGAAGGTGACGAGAAGGTGGCAAACCAGAAGGAGAAAGAAAGAAAGCTCGAAGACAGAAAGAAAGAAATCGAAACGCACCGTTTCATTTAATAAAGAAACGTTGCCGTTTTGATTAAGAAGAAGAGTAAGTAAGCAGTCCCATGAAATGAATGAAGCGACGACGTTTTCGTGTCAACACAGTGACGTTTAACTAAGTGGAAAGAACACGTGGCCATCTCCTTCTCTTTTCTTCCTTTCTTCCCATGCGATGCAAATGAAGGCAGTCTGTTACGAAAGTTAGTTACAGATTACTGAAGGTTTTCATCATCCCAGGGAATTCACGTGCTCAAGAAGATTTAACTAATTAGATTGTTTTTACAAGTTGAAGTCCGTTTCTATTTTAGTATAAATACTGAAAATGTGCATGAAGAATGCATGATAATATACTCTGTTGTACTTTGTTTTCTGGTTTCAATTTTTGTCAGTATAGTTTTCTGTGAATCTTTGCTTTCCATTGTGTTTGTTAATACATTTCCTTCAATGGAGTAATGATCTTAAGATTGATTTCCAGTTTTAATATGGTATCAGAGGCATTGAAACCAGGAGGTGCCTATGTACCATTTGGATTCCTTGGCCTAAAACCAACAGGATACCCAAACCTTTTGTAACAAGTTTGACTCGTGTGATAATCTCTATTGCAATATGTGCAATGTTTGAGATTCATTCCAGATTGATAATTGCCTCTGAATCTTCCTTGTGGATAAAACTGCCTCAACACATGTTGTCAACATGTTATCAAATGAACCAGAAGCAAGATTTGATGAAGAGACATTGCCAAACACAGCACTACAGAATTACTGCCAGATTCCACTGCCTACATTAGAAGCATATGAAGGAATTACAGATAATTCTTCTTTTCTTGCAATGAATGGAGAATCATTAGGTGTTAATAAAAATGAAACTGGAGAAAACTTATCTGGCATACAGTTTAACTCTTCTTCTGCTACAGGACCAAATATGCATTTTACACAGGAGCAGTTCCAGAAGTTGCTTCAACTTGCAAAATCAAACATATTGCCTACTGTTGTTGTTTGTTTTGGATTTTTACCAAAAAGATGGTGATAAAACATTTTTGGAATGCACGTGCCGAACTAGTCGGTCTTAAAAATACTTTTAGAGTCGCCACCCGCTTTCGGGACACCAATTTTAATTTTTAAGAAAAATGACTCCGTTTTAATTTAAAAGCACTGATCAAAATTTCAATGATTCGGGTAAGGGGGTAAGGTACGACGATTTAAATTTTACTTAAACTGCCGCCCGGCAAAAACCAGCCTCTTGGTTTGTTTAATTTCCAAAATTTAAGTTTATTTTAAAAGAAAAGTCGTGGCGTGATTAAACCTAGCGATGTTCCTAATTGGCTTTTTCGGTCAATTGTGAAAACAAATTAAACAATAAAAATAATAAACTGCAGAAATTAAAAGTGCGGAAAATAAATCCTAAAACTAATTACAAACCGAATACCTATTAAATTAGGTTCTACCCAAATAAATTCCCAAATTAAATCCCAAATACCCAAGAAGAATTTAAAATTAATATTTAGGACATACATGCAAAATTACGAGAAAGTCCCTGAAATTTTAGAAAATTGCAAAAAGGTCCCTGCATCTTAAAAAGCTCCGACCAATATCAAAACAATTAATAATAGCCAAAAACAATCTATAAGTAAACTAAAATTACCAAAAGACCCACATCATGCAAAATTATAAAATGGTCCCTAAGGTTTTGACAAATTACAGTTTAGTCCCTAAAACTTTTAAAAATTACCAAGACGGCCCATAGACATGCATCCTTGATAACTTTTATACTACCTCTACGTGCAACAAATAACTAATCCATGGCAGCATTAATGAAAACTGTAACAACTGAAGGATTTGCAAACAGAAAGAAATAAGGCAGAAACTCAACATGCCTGACTTGCTAGACCATGCCTCAATAAAACAGTACCTCAATATCCTTAGGAAACCATTACAATAAACAACAATCCACAGCAGGTAATATCAACTTATAACCAATATATATTCATCAATTACAGTTTCACAAGAATGAAGACAAGTTCAGAAACTGTGATGATTTTCTTAAGACAGATAAGAGAAAAATCAGGTTCAACCATATTCTATTAGGCATTCAGACTGAAAGGGAAACCGCATCAAACTGGACTTCC
>CANUEY010045210.1:0-17365 GCA_948099555.1 Croton setiger
GCCTTTAACCTTACTTAGCCTTAAGGTTTTCTTTCTCACTTTCATTTAATCTTCTAAACTCAAATTCCAGCCTATAATTCATGCCAACACCTACTTAAAACTTGTTTTTGGTGTCAAAATAATACATATAACACGTGTATGAAGTTTCGTAAAAATCGGAATCCGAAAATTTGTCGCGGTTCGATCGGTTCCCTAAACCGAGTCCGAAGCTCGACGATTTTTACGGAACTAAAACCGTACGACTTCGTCGCACAATTAGGGTTCCAAAACTCTTTAAAACATGTTAACAAACATATATCAAAATATCAAAATCATTTGACTCATAACGCGATTTCGGCATTTTCCGATTGCACGGGTCCGAAAACCCTACTTAGCTCCGTTTGTGTCTTCCGACGGCAAACAAACCTATAACATAGCTTAAAATTCTCATTCAAATCATATATTATCATATTCAAAACATATCCAAATCATTTACTTTAAAATATTGCGCGTTTCCGACATTTTTCGGTTGCGCGAGCCAAAAACCCTAATTGGCTCCGTTTATGTCTTTCGATGATAAATGAACTTAAAACATACTTTGTTTAACATTTCTAATTCATATATTTCCATTTCCAAATCATTTAATTCATTTTCATGTCATATATCATATCAAACTATAATGCATTTTAATCAAAATGTACAAAATGCATGTAATGACGTCAAAATGACGTAGGATTCTAGTCGGGGGTGTCACAGCTGCAGCTCCGATCACAGTATTGTACCATATTCGCGTTGCCAATGCTGGTTATCACCTTATATAACACTGCAACACTGTTCCAACAGCTAACCGAGTGGCCCATTGCACGTTGCCTGAATTTGTTAAACTTTCTCATCGGGACAGGTGCAAGTGCTGTCTGGCATTTTCCAATCCGACCTAAATCCCGCTGGAATATACCCACTGTCTTCTCCAATGGCGATTCAACCAATGCTCTTATCGGCAGATGCCGACACCCTTTCATTACATTATTGTAGCTCTCAGCCGTGTTGGTCGTAGTGATTCCCCACCTGCGGCCGCCATCAGCAAAAAGAGTCCATTGCTCAGTTGGTATATCTTGCAAATACGAATGGGTTCCCTGACTTTTCTGGGGCATCCTCTGCCATGCACTCACATACTTTTCCTCTTGCAATTCGATTCCCATCATTTGACAAATTGTTTTTAAACCCTCGCCTCTGAATCGTGACGACATATTTGCCTTAACATGTTCAAGGAAAAACCGGTGCATTGCTGCTCCTGTGTACTTCTGTAAAATCTTCTCCATTGCAGAAATAATTCCCTGATGACGATCAGAGATAATACAGGTACAACGGTTGCGAAAGACATTCAATTTTAAATATTTCAGCACCCATTTCCAACTGTGGGTTGTCTCAGCATCCACCACTACAAAGGCCACCGGTAAAATATTGTTGTTCGATGTCTTTGCCACTGCGGTTATCAATTTTGCTTTGAATGAACCATGAAAGTGAGTTGCATCAATGCACAGAACGGGCTTACATGCTTCGAAACCCTGCACATATGCCCCGAACTCCCAAAACACATATCTAAAGACACGTTTGTCACTGTTTTCCGTTCCTCTTCGAAATTTATACTGCACGACTGTGTCTGGATTCGCCGCCTGGACCGCAGCCATATATTTCGGCAATTCTCTGAAATTTGTTTCCCAGACTCCGAATACTGCCTCAATCGCTTTTCTTCTACCGTGCCAGGCTTTCTTATAATTCACCCTAACCTAAACACATCATTCAGAACCCAAATAAATATATGCTAAATCCTAAATTAATAAATGAGATGCATAATAAATCGTTAACAAAAATAAAAAAACAATTATATAAATATAAATTAATTATGGTTCATCATAAATAAATATAAAGAAAATAAATTAATTTACCTGGAAATGGTTTTGGACTGCCGTTTGAATATGTTTCACCTTGTACCCCGGTTCCTTCATTATATGAGTCATGATAAGAGTAGCTATATTTTTTGAGGTCACATTTCTGTCCTCTTGACCAATGTTCGTGCCCGTACAAGTGTGATTCTCTACCCATTTAGCCATCCTCCAGAGGCCTAAATCTCGCTGTTCTGACGCTCTTATAGTTCACGAGCAAAATATCCCGTGCAATTGTTCCCGGGGATACTTAGGCCCTCGAGTTACACATTCGACTGGCAATGTCGTCTTTCTGCTCTCCAATATACGGTAAGTCATGCCTCTTTTCAACGACCATGCAGCAACAGCTTCCTGTACAGCTTTCTTACTCTTGAAATATATACCCGCGTCGATGCTCTCCGTATTCCCATCCCACATCTTAAGGCCCGAAGTATTCTCCTATTCCTCATCTTCCTCACCTATATCACCGTAAACGAAATGACCCGACGTTGAAGGTGGATCGGTGTCACTCTCGGTACTGTCATCCGATGGCATGTATTCTTCGTCACTGCTAGAACCACTCCAAGCAGACAGCTGCTCCTCCTTCGGGAGATCCACAATTTCGTCGTTCTTCCATTCAAGCGCAATGGAAATCTGTAATTCAACTTCCTCGTTTCCCTCTTCCACATATTGTAGGTCCATGATTTCACCTGCAGAGCCGCTTATTTTCCCTGCTGTAACCCGTTCAGAAACATTAACAGTACGAACCTGAACTTCAGCTATTTGTTCCGCACTAACATACAATTTCGGCCAGTTCATTGTGTACATGTATAATAACAGAACATGATCGTCATTCTCCAAAATTATATACCGCCTGCAGCCATTATATTATGTCCACACTAAAATCAATGTCAGTCGCACCACGGCTCTATCCACCCGACATACTTCACATACCACATTTAACGACTATTGTCGCATCCGCGCGACTGGGATTTAGACCGACTACACCGTCGACAAGAGGAAACTTGCTGCTCCAGTATATATTTAACGCAAAAGGAGAAATAAATGCCATTTTGCAAAATAACTACTGCTCAATATTGAGTGTTTAACCCGTACATTAATGTTTTCTCTCTCACTTTTGTTTTGTGCATTCTGAATTATTTGGGGGTATTTATAGACATTTTGGTTCGCATTCTCCATATGAGAACTCTTTTTCTGCTTTCTCTGCATGCCTCACACGTGTCCTCCTTTTCTACCATCTTTTCAGGGCGTTCGCATTCACAGTATGCGAACCCGTTTTTCAAATTGAATGTAGCATTCGACGTATGCGAACTTAGTGTTCGCATTTCGTGAATGCGAATTGCTAATTAAAATTAAGAATTCGCATTCATTGAATGTGAACTCCGCACACATGTCCACATTTCAAATGTTCCACCATTTTTTGTCCACATTTATTATTTTAACCCTAATTTTGGCAATCACCCAGTTTTTCTTTGTCATTGCTTGTTTGTGTTCGAGCCAAGTTTTGGACCAAATATGCTTACTTGTACATAATAGGCCAGCGCCTAACATGCCTTCTTTAGAAAGCTATATAAAGCTTTCTTTCTTTCTTTTTCTTCTCACTTCTTCACTCTTTCTTTCTTTCAATTTTTTAACTTTGCTCCAACAATTCCTTAACCATACCAATAGCCAAACAAAACCCTCATCTTGTCATTACTGTTGATATCCTGGGACTTCCTCTACTATTCCTCGAGGTCCCCAACTTTGTTCATTATTTGATCTATCCATAAACTCTCCCTATTAGTGACGGATTGAGAGTGCAGTCATATTTTCTGATCAACATAGAAGAATTTTTGATCCAGCATGAGATTTGTAACCTCTAGTGCTCTATGAATTCAGTAGACATTCTTGAACTTTTTATGCCTTTAATTTTTCCCAAATTGCATCTACATTCAATTTAAATGATATGAATGAACTTTGTTTCTTGAATCTGAATGCAAATGCTTATGGTGTTGATCATTCGATTTTTGGCCTGAAAATTTTCCCTCTAAAGTGCTGCCCCCTTGAATGTAATGTCATTATGGCACTATTTTGTTAAATTTAAGCTTGCAAGTGCTGCCAAGCGTAAGGCACTAAGGCTTTTCATTCTTTCACAGCTTTCTTATATGTTTAAGGTGGAATTTGACTAATCGAACTTTCAAAATTGCCAGGAGAATTATTTTTTCTTTTTGCTTCAATTAGAATGACACACTTCATCTAGACTTTCGATTGAATGATTTTTGAATTTTTTTTCCCTATATTTGCAAATTATTTCAAATTTATGTGTTAAAATTGGGATATTTGAACTTATTTTAGCTGAACAGTTATCCTATGATGCTTGAATTCTGCCAATAGCTTAAATAAATAATAATTCAGCGACCTTGAATATGAACTTTGGGACCTGAGCCTTTGATATAAATATGAGTGATTTTAGTGTAGTTATTCTCAATTTGCATGCTTTGGATTCTTTAGGATCGAATGCGACGCATGTTAGCCATTTCTTATGTTAAATTATGTTTTGTGATTTTTCAATTTTAGCCTTAAACAATGCTGCAACGGAAGAGTCTTGTGCTGCGCTGCCAGATGCTATTTTACTATCATTGCAGTGTTCCTTCTCTTGGAAATCACATAGATTACTGCAAACTAAAACATGCAGTAGAACAAAATTTTTTGATCATATGCAGCAGAACAAAATTTTTTGATCTCTGATTTCCTTCCAGGATCTTTGTGATCCGTTTAATTTGATGAAAGGGATAAAAAACTAATCTTTTAATGATTCGAAATCTTTATTGAACAACGAGGTGCATAGATCACGAACACTCCATATCAGTTTCCACACAAATGCTTTCGTTTGGAGTGCTAGCTCTCTGAAGGCAATTGGGTAGGATAAAAATTGTCCTCTCAAGATGATTAAGGTTTTACATTTTCTATTTTCCTTTCCACAAATTGTTATGTGTGTTGGTCTCTCTAAAATTTTTTCCGAATAAGATGCTATCTTATATAGCATTCTAATTTCCAATTCGAAATTGGATACGAAAAGGAAGACATAATAAAATATCTGACAGCCCATACATAAAGGTCCAATTAAATGGCCTAAGGCACAAACACTAACACCTTCATCTAACATATATTAGTTTACTTTTTTTATTTTTGACTCTCTTTTTCCTTTTTAATGAACAGAGCAAAGATGATGCTCCTTTTAGTGGTAACTCCATAGATTTTGCAAAGTCTTGGAAGAAGTTAGAGGAGCCGATGAGGACTTAAGTACAGGCTGCCAGATTTAGAGATTTCATATCCTCCTTCAGAGTCGCTACTAGGCATTGTTCCTTTCAGATTTATTATGCTTTGGTAGAGCACTCGGTCGACACTATTCCATCTTTCTATCAGCGATATGACCATTACACCTACAGATTTCTCAGCCATCACTGACTTGTGTTTTGACGACACTTTTCCCTTTGACAAGCGATACCGAAGGGTTGCTAGAGAGCTATGGTGAGAGTAGTTAGGTTTAAAGTCCAAGATCAGCAGTCAGGGTATAGTTTTCCATGACCAGGTCTCTATTGCTTTTGCCCACTTATATGATGGTCTCGATGCTTTTTATCGGGGCTTGTCCAAGTTGAACTAGCTGTGAACCTACCCCTTCCATAAGCAAAGGCTTAGGATGAGGAAATGCCCACTCAGGTGTGTGTAGAGTTGCCACTTAATTTATTTTTTATTAAGGAAAAATTAAGAAAGAATCCTAAATGAATCCAAGTTTATTAATAACATATTTCTAGATTAATTAACTCAATTGATTTTAAGTACTAGTTTGTGAACCCAAGGAGGATTTGGAGACTATGTCATGCCTACTTGACTAACCATAATTTGTCTATGTGATGCAGGGTGTAAACAAAGAATTTGTAAAAGGGTTGACTTGTTATTTGGGGTTAGATCCCAAATATTCCTACATACTCTCATTTTTATAAGAGATCAAGGTCAAGCAGTAAAGAACTGTAAGAAGCGAAAAGGGAAAAGAAAGCGTCTGTCAACACAGATCCCAGTGTGCCTTAAACTAGTCTTCTAAGGGGCTATTTACAGCAAAAAACGGGCTTTCGACGGCCTAAGGCACCTCAGAAGGCAACAGGTGGTGCCCTGGAGGGTGTTAGGTAGCGCCCTAGGAGGGCGGCAGGAGGTGCCCCAAGAGGGCAGCAGGTGGCACCCTATTGCTGACGTTTTCTGGTTTTTCATTCTAAGAGCTTTTAGAGACCCTCACGGACTACAATGAATTTTCTGGGACCATTTTTGTGATCCTCGCAATTTTCTGGATATTTCAAGTACCATGTTGATATAGTTTTAGTGCAATTTGCTAATAACTTTAAGTCCGGTTTAACTATTTGCAGTTTAGGAAAAATAACTTTTCGAGCCTTAGAATTTGAGTATTCACACTAAGTTTCTTCTCATTGGCTCGAGGTAAAATATGTTCTTCTTTTTGTTTTCCATGTCTTTTATATATTTGTTCTTATTTTCTGACTATTACTTATTGCATTTCATGCAAATTGGGCCTGCGAGTATAATTTTTTCTTCTATAGCCCTAAAGAGAATGTGACCCATTTACATAGCTGGATTCTTTGATCTCAATTTTGTAAGGAATGATCTTATTAGAAGAAGAAAGATTTCCTAAATTAGAGGGATCACCTGAACCTACTTAGGCATCATGATGTAAGAAATTACTATAGTTGGATTTTATCTACTTGGCTTGTACTTTTTTGAATTGATCATTTTCTTTTGCAAATTATTATTTCCCTTGGGGTGGGAAAGGTTCAGAGTGGATTTCCTGGCTTTAATCTGCTTGTGCTATCTATTTGACATAGCACCGAGTGCTGATCCTAGGATTCCACTATGATCAATACTTTTTGGAGAGCAATTCCTGGAGATAGCCATCCCCCTTCTGAGCAAGGATGAGTGCCTAAGGGCCTTCAGTGTACATGCTAGCGACTAAGAATACGTCTGCTGATGTCTAAGCCAATGCGCTTACTAGAGACGATGGAGTATAGTTCTTGTTTTTGTTTGCTCCCATAAAGTATAAACTTATCTGAAAAATAAATTAATCCCTCGTGTGCCTTTCAGTATTCTTTAAAGTGCTTGAAAGTCAATTGTTGGGTAGGTAAACTTCTAAATCTCTTTTTTCTTAATTAACTACTGAATGTATTAGAATGGAATTGATTGATTTATCACTTCCAGGGCTAGTCTAGAGGTCGAAGGAAGAAGTGTCAAAGGCAGGATGGTAATGGTCCCTCTCAGGATGATAAAAAGAAGGTCGTTGTCCTGGAGGAGTTAAAAAGTCTCTTCGACTAGATGGTTAGCATACCTAGGAGGAGAAGTGCCCTGTAGATTTCTATATTTCCCTTTGATTGCTGTGTTTGCCAATTTGCAATCCTTAAGTGGATCACTCATGTAAGTATCCCTCTTTTACTTTATATAATCTTCTCCTGCTGTCTTATTTCCGATCTTTTCTTCTATAGCTCCCTCGCACCCAGCCAAATTTTATGGTTAAAGATTATAGTGCTGTTAAGCACTGTATTGCTGAGCTGCAGAATGAATTGAGGAGTCTAGTAATTTTTTTCCGAATCTTTTCCTTCTTTGCTTTTACTAGATTATAATCTCTATCTTAAACCATGCACTTTTCCTGTTACATTGATAACATGCAAATCCAACTTGTTTTTATCGATATATTTGTGTTGATTTTGTGTTATTTGTGATTAAAAGTGTGGTTTTTTAGTTTATTTATTGTTTTTGTGCTAGGAAAAGTTGGAGTTGGCGTGAATGGAGCAAAAATGAGCATAATTGAAATGTTTTGAAGCAAGATTGAAGCTGTTGGATTTTCGGAATGCAAAAACAACGCAGTCCAGTCCTTAACCTTGGGCAAGAATAAGCGGAAAATGAGAGAAGCAATCTGTTTAAGTAGCTGGCTGGCACGCAACGTTTTGGGGATTGCTCATTTTAAAGCCTGGACAACCAATTTATCATTAATTTTAGTGGGTCCTTTTATTATATTAGTTGACCCCACCTTTTGGGATGTATTTAAGCCAATTTTAGGATTTTCTATAGACACTTTTTGCCATCAGAATTAGGGTTACGGGATTTGCATTATTGAACAGCTGATTTTTGCAAAGTTTTCATCTTTTTCATCATGTTTTCTGTTGTGGCCATGTGTGGCTAATTCCTTTTGTTCAGTTAAGGCTATAACCAAGGTAGAAGTTTGATTTCGATTGTGAGATTATCAAACTTAATTGAATTTCTTAATTTAAGTTGCATTTTTTTTTTTTGTGATTTATTGGAAAAATATATCCTCTAGTGAAATTCTATTGAATGAATTAACAGAGCAATACAGTAGTAATTAATATAATCTGATTGGGTTAAACCTTTTGAGTTATGTTAAGGAAAAATATAATCAGATTTAAATGGATGCTCATAGTTTCTATTAGTCTGGGTAGGGTTCTACTAGATTTTATGACGATTAACTGTTAAATCTTTCGTTGTACTTAGAATTACTAGTTAATTAAGGGTTGCTATTAGATCGTATCTTAGCAACCTATTATTACGGTAGAATTGGTTGGGTCGACGTTCTTCTTGGCTATAAACCTATATGAATTAAGAAACCATTCTTGAATCAATGATCAATCAAATCGAACTTCATACCATGGTATGCCTTGACTGAATTTGTTTCCCATCGTTTCAGTTCAATATTAAATTCTGTCGCTTGCTTTAATTTTTCAATTAATTAATTTCCTTTCAATTTTTAATTCCCTTTATTTTGTTTGTTTTTAATTTCAATTCTAGTTATTTACGGCAAGCTAGTACATTGGGTTCGAGTCTTCTCACCCTATTTACAAGTTTTATTTTGTAGGAAGAGCATGTTTTATTTTTGGTGGATTCGACACCCATTATACATCAAGTCTTGGCCGAGGGATTTGAAAAAAAAGGGTCTCTGAGGAAAAGGTTTCACATTTTTTTAAAAGTCTCATTCAGCGAAGAAACTTAGTTTGCTAAAAAGCTCAGAAATCAATGAAGTTGGATACGAATATCATCATTGGGTATTTTCGATGGCAAAAATCAAACATCAACAGTCATAATAGGGTTTTGATTCGAGATCCATCTCTAAGGTCTAAATTTTGATTTTCTTTATCAAAAACATGTTCAATGTTTTGTATATTGAAATTCGAAATCAATTTCACTTTGTCTCGGTTTACATAATTTGTCTATATATCATAAAATTGGTGTAACTGCAACTTCAATGGCTAAAATAATTTTCTATATAATTTATAACACAGTTAAATTTTACAAATTGTGAGCCATTGAAATTGATGTCAGGTCTTAATATAGGAAACTAAATTCAAAATGTAATTTGAAAAAAAAAAAAATTAAATTTTGGCTATTCTTGAAAGGCTCAATTCGAGATAAGGTTGAGCATCGGAGGATTTCATAAAATCCATACCCAATTCGCTAATACATTTCATACCTCGCTCCATAGTGAATCAGATTTTTTTAGGTAACAGGATGGATTATATATGAACATGTTTATCCCTGGGTTTATGCACTATCTTCCGACTCTCCTATATTTCCCTTTCAAAAGAGAAACTTACATTTTCCTCCCTACATTTAAAAAAAAAAAAAGAAAACAAAAATCTCTTTTTTTAACTAGACTATTATACTCCTCAATTTTATTTTTATTAGCTAATTATTTCCTTTTGTTAATTTTCTGGTAAATAATATACTTAAAAATTATTTGAATTTAATTTAGATTATCAAATGGTGTAATTTCTTTCTTTTTTCTTCAACTAACAAACCAAATTGTAAAAAAAAAAAAAAAAAAAAAAAAATCATATTCACTTTTAACAAGTGTTACCCTCAGTTCTTGCAATTGCATTAATACCTTCATCTCGATATCTCGTGTAGACAAGAACATCATTTGACTTGCAAAAGTATGCAATGTAGTCATCCAATATGATAACCAGGTAATTGGGTATACCAGCTGCGAATACCAAATTAGCAACCCTCGAAAGTCCAATCCATTGGGCCTAAGCCTAATACAAAACCAAAGAAGTCTTAGTCCAAAAACCAGCTCCAATTAAGTTATTTTCAAAGCTTACAAGCCTGAATCGTATACCATTGTAACCACATTTCAAGACCGACATAATGACCTCTTAACCTCGTATTTCTCTCTCATCCTTAATTGCATTTCTCGTTGAATTGGGAGCTTTTTGAAGTCAAATTAATTGAGTCACTTAGAAAACCAAGCAGGAGGCAAAATTAACTTAAATCAAATAGAATCAGACTAGGTCAGAGTCAAAGTCAATTGTCAAAAACAAGTTAATAACCCAGTCAGGCAGAATAGCAACCCAGACAGTTCCATGTATTAGTGCATAGGACTCATGAGCCAGACTCCACCACCGGGTGTGGGACTCACACGCCACCACCACTACCACATGTGGTTGCCATGCGTCACCGCAGAATGCCAATGAGGGTCATTGACCGACCAAAATTCTGATAAACTCTAGCCACCAGTCACTAGCCGATAGTGCCATGTCGCCACCAGCTGTCTGCCATGTATCTGAATTTTATAGTTTATTTTCACCTTTTTTAGTCCATTTTTTTTCCTATTCTAGAGTATTCTAGAGCATCTATTTTGGAATATTGTTTTTTAGCCTTTAAGTAAAAGAAACATAATCCTACTTAGACTTGAAAATAGCTCCTACACTTCTAAATAGCCTCTGCTTGCTCCCTTATAAATAGGGGTCCTCAGCCTTCATTGTACAAACAAATTTTCTCTCTCTTTTGCTTCTGGAAATTATTTTTCTTAGGTTTCACATCCGTATCTTCAAGATATAGCTTAGCTCTTGCCAATGAATTAGTGATCAGGTATTGTGTTCTACTAATTATTCAATTATTTTTTTCTTCCCCATCATCTAAAAAATACAATAAAATTAGATCACTTCATAGTGATTTAAAACTACAATCCACCCAGATCTTGAATTCAAATTGAGTATATAGACAGATATAAGGTTTAATCTTAGATTGCGGTTTTAATCAACTAAAGAAACATTTTATTTCCTTATTTTTGTGTAATTTTTAAATTTTGTTTATAAAGGCTTAAAATTAGTTTTAAACCTAGTTTCTCATTAGTTTACAATCAATTTCAGCTTACTATTTTTTATTTACAATTGGTTTATTTGTTGTTTATTGCTTTGTTTTTTCCTTTTAAGGTTATTTATATTGAGTTTCTTCGTGCAGAAACAACATTCAAATTGATTAAAGCCTAAATCAAATCCAATAGCATCAAGCCAATTCTAAATTTGAGATCTATTGATTTTATTCAATTGATTATTGCTTCTTATTATGTTTATTTGTGTTTATCATGAGTTTATTTGTTGATTATTTGTCATGCATTGTTCTATTTTCTTCCTATTAATTCAGCACCTTTTTCTATCAAATTAATTCTTTTTCTCAAATCATTCTATATGGGGATAAGGACTAGTGTCTTTGTGCAAATAAATTGATTTTTGCCCATTGAATTAACTGGAGTCACATCTTAGGATTTTTTTAGTTTTCCTTCTAAAAATAAATTAAGAGGGTGACTCTTTCAAATTATTTTTTGAGTTCCGTGAATCCCTATTTTCTCAACCCTTTTCAAAATTGATTTTGGCTAGTATTCACACCAACTTTCTTTATATTAGTAAACCAGACATCTAATATGACTTTCAAATTTGAATTTGATTTTGCAAGTGCAACAATAACTTCCTTCTCAAAAGCAACTTACTCCAGGAGTTTTGCCAGCCTCAGATTCATTGATGGATCAGGAACAACAATCAAGTAGTTCGTAAACTCTTTACGGTACCAAAAGATCTGGCTTTTTGTTGTTTACCCAGCACTAGAACCTTGTGCATGATCTTTTCCTTGTTCATCTTGCTATAGCTTTTCATTTAGTTTCTGTACTTGCTTTTTCAATTTAGCATTCTTCTTCGATAACGAAATAATATCTGATTCAAGTATTTTAAATTGTTTTGCTGATTTGCATGAAGACGAGCCAATTTGACCAATTCGAAGTACAAAAATTACAACATATATTAGCAATCTACCAATTCTGACATCAACAATTAATCCAAAGTTTTAAACCGAAATTCCCAACATTGACATAACATCAACTTTAATAAGGGAATTTAGGTATCTCATGACAAAACTATAACTTCATGTTCTTACAAGCATCTATCTAGACACTTTAGGATATGATTTTTTTACATTTGATCTTTTAGTTTAGAAAGAAGTTTGATATTTTAAATTGATTTTTAATGATGTTTAAGTATATTGTTTAAAGAAAAATTAATAGAAAGATATAATTGTATAACAAAAATAAAATTGAAAAATAAAATAGTCTATTTAAAAACACATGCAGATTTTTATTATTTTTTGAAAAATATAGAGAGGAAAATGTAATTTTTTTTTTTAAAAAAAAACTCTTCCAAATGTCACGATATCATGAATTAAATCTTCCATACAAATAATTTCATACACTTCCTAGAGTTTGAGATTGCAGAAAATTAATGCCATCAATTAAAAGTCCAACATCACAGTGATAACGAAAATGCAAAAACTTCTGAACAATAAGCAATGCCATCCATCATTTAGCTTTCCAGCTATTCATTTCTAAGAATTGAATTCTAAATTAGATACATAAACTATCAATCACAAACAAATTTCATAATTTTCAAAAAGAAAAAATTTTATTCCTGAACTTCTTATCATTGTCGCCAAAAAAATTGGAAAATATAAAATGAAAACAAGCAAACTAACAAATCTAAGAATTAAAATTTGTTCTATTTCTAGAAATAAGGCATTGGATTCCAATTTGTAGAAATATCGAAGATAAAGTGCGCAAATTTCTTGAAGATATAAATTGCTAGCACTAACCTCTTTCTCTTAAATATACACGAAACATAGTTTAAGTAGCCTAGGATGAAGAAAAGAATATAAATCTATGTCACAGAATTATATGACTTGCAAAATCTATTTCTATCTCTTATCCTTATCTAATACGCCCCTGCAAGATGGCAGACGCCAAGTAACGCCAATCTTGGATCGTAGTCGACTGAAGTCAAGCTACTCTTTGGATGAAACATGAGAGATACGCAAACTTCCATCCTCAACTTGTATGCAGAAAAATGATAATCAATGGCAATATGCTTCATTCTCGAGTGGAAAACTGGATAGGCAGCAACATAAATTGCGCCCAAATTATCACAATATATTACTGGGGTGTGCAATACGGGAATTTTAAGCTCAGCTAATAGATTTTGCACCCATGACATTTCAGCAAATGTGGCTATTACTAACCTATGTTCTGTCTTAGTTTAAGACCATGCCATCGTTCTCTATTTCTTGGAGGACCATGCTACTGGATTTCTGCCCAAAAAGATTATATGTGCACTCGTCGAAATTCTATCATCATGGTTCACAGCCTAATTTGTATCTAAAAAGGCATGTAATTCAGTTGAATTATCTTTATAAATAAATAATCCACAATCAATTGTGCCAACAAAATATCTCAGCAAATGCTTCACAGCAGACCAATGGTTGATAGTGGGTCGTGATGTGTACTGAGATAATATATTAACCACGAACGCGATAACCGCACGATTTTCAGAAGCATCACTTAAATGTGTTGAGTCATCAAAACTCAATGACGTAGCAGGGGATAGTCGCCTGGATAGCTTCTTGCATTTTCACCTTCTCCAAAATTTCACAAGTGTAGTTGAAGGAAATCCGGAAAAATTCAATAATAATATTTAATTAGAATTATAGTCCAATTATAAGTAGAATACTTTATACTAATTGTATTAGGAATTCATAGTATACATATAAATATATGTACAATACACAGAAAAAAAATACAATACAATTTCTCAAAATCTCTCTTCAATTTCTTCAATTCTCTATGATTTGTTTCTTCATGGTATCAGAGTTGGTTTGTCAATTAATTTAGATTGATTCAATCTTAGCTTCATCATCTACCACAACACCTATTCTGTTCTGAGATAATGACAGAATCTGATGGGGGAGTGTGAGCTCTGGCCTAGAACCAGCCTCAACAGAGATGTTGGCGGCTCAACTGGCAGCTCTGCTTCAAAACCTGCCATCACAGACCAAACAATAACAATCAATCATTCATTCAGTAGTTCTCAATGAAAAATTGGGACATAATAATTACTCTTTTTGGGCTCGTTTGATGAGAATGACCATCGGAGGCAGAGGGAAGCTAAGTCATATCAGTGGAGTTCCAGCTACACCTGAAAAATGAATTGAAGAATATACACAGTAGGAGTAGACATATTTAATGGTCTGCTCCTGGATGTTAGATAATATGGAACACGACCTAGTCGCCAACTACTGTCAACACCCAATAGACAGAGACCTATGGAATGGTCTCTGGAACACTTACAACAAAAGACAAGAAGGCTTCCAGTTTATAATCTCACAGTTAAAGCAAACAATATGAAAAGAGGAGAAGACAACATAGAGCAGTATTTCAATAACCTCCAGAGAGATTGAAATCAGGCAACCAAACCTAATGAATTGCAACCGAGACATAGAAATATTCAACAAACTGAGATTAGAGTTAAAACTTTACCAATTTCTCGTAGGAGTAGGGGATGACTGTGATTCTGAGAAGATGGATCTGTTGAAAAGCGATCCAAAGCCCACACCAGAAGAAACTTTTAGTGTCATCGGCATCAGCCTCAGGGATCGGGGCTGGACTGAGTACCAAGCCTCCAGGCAACAAGGTTGTGGCTGGGAACTCAAATAAAAATGATTGGTACTGGTTACGCCACCCAACCACGTTCACGGTTTGAAAAAAACGCTTCGGTTTCATCATTATCGCGCGACAGTGACAGTGGTGACAAGAATAAGATTAAGTGTTCCTACTGTGGGAAGTTTTGCCACAGAAAAGAAGAATGCTTTGAACTGATTGGATATCCAGAAGGGTGGAGATCCAACCAGAGATATGGCAGAAAAGAAGAGTCTAGAGAATATATGGGTACCAACAGCAACCAAAGCATTGGCTTTGGAGCGAGGGCCATCCGTAGATTCTTTGGACTCTTCTCTTTTGTCATGTCTCTGGTTGAATCTTCGCCCTTTTGGATATCCAATCAGTTCAAAGCATTAATTAAATAATAATACAAAAGGGAATTTAATTTGATGGGAGTTTTAAACCCGCAGGTATCTAGGAACTTTCACAGCATGTTAGTGTTCCCTCTACGTTGACCCTTAAACCACGAATTTTTTTTATGCTTAGTCTATGTTCATATACCTAAGTCTGATCGAACTAAATTAGATTTATGTGTAGTCAAATGTGTATTTGTAGGATATAGAGTTCATTAAAAGGGATATCGTTGTTATAACTCATCTACAAATCAGGTATATACAACGATGGATTGTAATTTCCTTGAGACTAAGTTTTATTATTCCACCCAACATAGCTGTCAAGGGGAGAATAAGAGTGACTCGCTAAGTTGGGTGTCAAGTCCAGTGTGGCCTAAAATAGTCTCAATAGAGCCAGTAAACGGAACCACCGAGATGCCTCTAAACTTAGTATAGTCACCAAATGAAGAACCTAGTGCTACGTCTGATCCACCCCAGGTAAGTACACAAAACTCAAATGATGATTCTACTGATCATTCTGTTGAATTTAGCACATGAGAGACAAGAGAACAAAAGGAGACAAATGAACCAGCAATTGAACAAAAAACTTACGTACTACCACCAATATCCACTAGGGGAGTACCATCAAAATCGTTTGAACCTGAATATATACCCAGAAAATCCAGATATTCGATAACTAATGTGGCAGAAGGAAAGTTATCACAGAGTGCTAATGTGGCAGTATATTATGAGATTTTACCCAAAAATGTCCAGGAAGCTCAGGTCAAGGAAGAATGACGCCAAGCAATGAATGTAGAAATAGAGGCATTGAAAAAACATGAAACTTAGGAAGTGTATGCTCCTACCATGGAAGAAACCTGTTGGATGTAAATGGGTTTTCATGATAAAACACAAGGCTGATGGTTCGATTGAAAGATACAAAGCGAGACTGGTAGCCAAAGGGTATACACAGACCTATGACATTGATTACTTAAAGACTTTTTCACCAGTAGCAAAAATTTATACTATCAGGGTGTTGTTCTTCATAGCAGCTAATAAAAACTGGCCTTTACTTCAATTTGATGTGAAGAATGTCTTTCTTCATGGAGATCTTAAAGAGGAAGTATACATGGAAGCACCACCAGTTATGTCTAAAAAATTTAAGGATGGAGAAGTGTGCCGACTGAAGAAGGCATTGTATGGGTTAAAACAGTCACCAAGGGCATGGTTTGGAAGGTTCACCAAAGTAATGAAGAAGTATGGGTATAAACAAAGCAATGCAGATCATACTTTTTTTTAAAAAAAAGGAAATGTAAGATTACTTGTCTTATCATTTATTTGGATGACATGATCATTACAGGTAATGATATAGAAGAAATGACTCTACTAAAGGAAAGTTTATTATAAGAAATTGAGATGAAAAACTTGGAAAGTCTCAAGTATTTCTTGGGAATTGAAGTACTTCAGTCAAAAAAGGGTATTTTCATATCTCAACAAAAATATATTCTTAACTTACTAGTAGAGATAGGTATGGTAGATTATAAACTAGCAGAAAGCCTAATTTTAGTAAATCATGGGTTAACTATCACTGAAGGAGCAAAGCAGGCAGATCAAGAGCGATATCAACACTTGATCGGGAAGTTAATTTATCTATATCATACTCGTCCTGATATTGCATACTTAGTTGGAGTTCTTAGTCAGTTTATGCATCAACCCCAGGAAAAGCATATGGAGGCAGCTGTAACACCCTTAACCTAAAACATACGTCATTTCGACATCATTTCCCGCATTTCATGCATTATCATTTAAGTGCATCCAAAAATTACATGTTATGTGACATTTATAAGAAATAATTAAATTGAGAAAATAATTAAATTAAACTTTTATAAAATACGAATTAGCCCTTTCAACCTAATTTTGACGTCCTGAATCCGTTTTTGACGTCAGAAATTCATTTCGAGGTTGTTTTAAGGCAGAAATCGATATTTTGGAAAATTACACTTTGGTCCTAAATTTTTGAAAATTACGTTTTTGACCTGAAAACTTTTGTAAGGTGTAAATTAGCATTTCAACCTAATTTCGACGTCCTGAATTCGTTTTTGACGTCAGAAATTTATTTTGAGACTGTTTTAAGGCTGAAAACTCAAAATTAAAATGTTTAGCTAAGGAAATTAATTATAGAATTGGATTTAATTAATTAATTGGATAGTTTAATTTTGGAATTAAACTTTGTGAATACAATTGAGTTAAAT
>CANUEY010045278.1:0-12088 GCA_948099555.1 Croton setiger
TATATATATATATATATATATATATATATATATATATTACAAAATCAAACCATGTAAAAGAGAAAGGGAAAATAAATTAAGATGTATTAATATTTTTCAAACTGACTCTAAAAATAACATCATTCGATTTAAAAAATCAAATTTTTACTAAATTAAAATTTTGAACAAAAATTTAATTAAATTATATTAATAAATTATATTTTTTATTTTAAAATTTTCATATAATTAGATTAATAATTCAAATTTACAATGATTTATATTTTATTATATATACATAAAATATTAAAAATAATTTTTCTTTTTTCTAAATGAGTCAAAGAAGATATTTTAAAATCAACAAAATCACAATATTTTCAAATATGAAATTATTGTACACATGAAATGGAAAATTATCAAAATTAATTATTTTTTTCCAATAAAAAATTCTTAGTCAAATTAATTATTTTTTATTCAATTATTAATAAATATTATTAATTGATTAAAAATGTCAAACCATCAATTAGTATAATTAATTTGTAAAATTTTAAAGCCCAAAATAATACTTGAAAGGTGTTTTTACTTGTGTTAAATGATGAGCAACATTAGTTTCTGAACAAAAGTAAAAATGACAATAATTATCTAATTTGTTTCATTAATTAAATTCAAAATTATTGATTTTGGAAGGTATTTAATTAGTAACACTTTTAAATGCATAATTCATAAGATATTGAACCATAAATTATAATATTATTTGTTTCTATAAAATGTATTAAAATTGTCAGCTAAATGTATACATATTAGATAGATATAAAAATGTGATTTATAAAATTAGGATATAACTTTCATTGAGAAAATAAAATTAGAAAATAAGTTCCAACAGTAATTAGAAAATAATTTAACTATTTAATCATTGAAAAAGTTACATTTTGTAACTTAATTATGCTATTAATTAATGTAATATTTTCTTAAAACTATATCAAAGAATTTGAATTTAATAATTATTTAAATTTGAATTTGAGATAAAAAAAATTATATTTATGCAATTGACTATTAAATTTATAATATTTTATTTTTTTTAAATAAATTTATTCAATAAAATATTAAAATATTTTTAAAAATTAATACAATTTTTAGAAATTGTGAATAAAATAAAAACAAACTATAATTCTTTGAAAAAATGGAATATTAGTCTGTAATTGGAAAATATTTGAAAATTCAACCATTAATTAGATAATTTGAATTATATTTACACAAATATATTTTTAACCACTAATTTTAATTTATTTTTAAAGATAATAGCTATCTATTATCTAGCTATCATGTTAATTTTTGAGAAACTGGTTATATTTTAGAATAAAATCATATTCATGTTAATTAGCTATGTATGTAGGGATGAAAGTAGAGTTATTTTTTTTGTGGGATCCAACCCATAAAATTTATATGGGATGAATTTGAATATTTATTTAGCGGGATTGGTATGAGTATGAGTGTTAAAATTGAAAAAATCATAGTATAATTAAACATGAAATTTTGTTATATATGAAATGGAAAATGATGAAAATTAACTATTTTTATAAAATAAAAAAATTCGTTGTCAAATTTATCATCTTTCTTTTAATTATTAACAAATATTATTAATTTGCTTGAAAAGTAAAATTTTCAATTAGTTTAATCAATTTGTGGGATTTAATTACCAAAGGAATATTTGAAATGTGATTTAACTTGTGTTAAATGATAGACAATATTAGTTTTTAACAAAGATAAAATACATTATTTAAGTTGTTTCATTAAATTTATGATTTTGAAATTTATTTAATTTATAGTATCTTTCAATCCATAATTTAAGTTTTTTTTTTCTTCTATTTGATCACTCTATCTTTAATATGATAACTCTAATTCATACAATATTGAACCATAATTGTAATATTACTTGTGTATGTAAAAGATGTTAGATTTTTTGATTAAAGAGTATACATATGAGTTGGTTATCAAAAATTTGATATTAAATTAGGAAATAATTTTCATTTAAAATAATACAATTAGAAAATATAAAAGGTGTTAATATAATTTTCCATTAATTGGAATTTTAAATATATTTACACATAAATACTTTTGAACCACCAATCTTAATTTATTTTTAAAAATAATAGCTAATTTTAAGATAATAAATATGTTAAATTTTGATAATTTTATTATATATTAGTTATTTACTATGTATTTATGAAAGTGAAGTGATTTTTTGTAGATATCCGACCAATAAACATTTTATAGGATGAGTTTTAAATATTTATTTAGCGAGTTAATATGAGTATGAATATTAAAATCAATATTTGCTGTAAGTTTGGGTTGAGTGAAATGTTTTAAATTACAAATATTGAATATCCGCATAAATGAGTATAATTAGAAAAATATGTAGATAATGCAGTTTTCAATAAAAAATAAAAAATATATATTCTCTTTCAATAATAGTGTTAGTTTCCATTTTATATTTAAATAATATACAAATTTTATTTGCATATGAATGTTGTATAAAATTTCTTAATGAGTATTTTTAATTATTATATTAAATATAACAAATATAATGAATTTTTATGCTTATCTGACCATCAAACTCATTTATTTTTGGGATTTCTTTGGAATGTGTGTGAGCAATAAAAATTTGATCGAATATTTTAAAAAAACATTTCATGAGTTTGATGTAGATATGCATATTAAAATTTTAAAAGAATTAGGCTTGGATGTTAAAAAAATGTCGGTATTTGATCAACATCTATCTCTATGTATTGAGAATAGATATAATTATATACTATTGGATAATACTTGAAAAATATACAGACAATTCAGATTGAATATAAGTACGAATAGATTTAATCTTTATTTATTTAACTATATTTTAAATTAATACAACTTTATACTAATTAATTATTAGATTTTAATCTAAATATTAAAGATATGTTTATATTCAAATTTTTTTTAATAATTATAATGAAAAATAATGAAATGAGTTCATATTTTTAGGAATTCCACAAAAATAATTCAAAATTAAGTAATTATTTATTTGCAACTAATTGCCCTAAATATTAAGTAATTTGTTGGGTTAATATTATTATATAACCCATTATAAATATTTGTGTACCATTATAAAAAAAAATTATTTGATTTATTTTCTTATTTTAAATATCAAATTGAACATAATAATAATTATTATTATTATCATGACAAAATAAAGAAATAAATTTTTAATTTAAAAACATTTCGTAAAATTAAATCAAATAATTAAATAATAATAAATTTTATCTGATATTTTAAAAACAATAAAAATACTATAAGATTTTAATTTTATTATTAAGGATATACATGAATAATGTACCTTTTTGGAAATAAATTATTTGACTTAATAAATATTGTTATTTACTATAGGCATCACACGTAATAATATTTTTTATTCCACTTATGTGTTGCATGATTGTCTACTCAAATCAGAAAAATTAGGATTTCAATTAAAAGTTCCTAATTGTTATGATTTTTGAATTCAGTCCATGTTTATCTTACAAATTGAAAGTAAAGTACAAGATCATTAGGATATCACTAAATTTTGGTATTATCGATGAAAATTAGTTTCAAAATAAGAAACAAACTCGACCACCGTTATCATTCAAAGTTGGAAATAAGGTTGATTGGAGTTAAGTTTTCCATCACACAAAGACATTCATTCGAGTTCAAAGTTTTATATCAAATTTTAGGTAGATTGAATTTTTTCACCTTTTTTTTCAAAAAAAAAATATTTTGATTTTTGAAATAAAAATTTATTGAAAATTTGGATATCCACCTTAATAATATTGTAATATATCGAGTAGATTAAAATTGAAAAAAATTTAGATGGTTCAAGTATGATATGCACAAATGTGATTTAAAATTGTTATTTTTATTCATGAGTTCGAAATACATTTATCGCGCAACGCGCGGGTAAAATACTAGTTATGTGTAATATAATCGAAATTATATAATCCTATTTTTTAAATGGATACAAAAATTCAACTCATTTAATACGTAATAAATATATATGTAATGTAATTAAGTTATTTATGAATTTTTTATAAAAAAACATGTCAAAAGAATATATTTTTTTTTCAAAAAATTAATAATTTAATTAATAATTAATTATTTAATGAATATTAATCAATATCTTATTCTTAAAATTTTCTACTAACTTTATTTTTATAAAAGTTTTATAAACTTATTTTGGTATAAACTAACTCTGCCAATTGATTATATGCCAATTATATATATAAAATTGAAATATTATCATTTCACCTAATTTATTTATTAATGTTTGGAAAGTTTTGAAATTTTTTGCAAAAATTACTCTTTTTATTTTTATTAATTGGAAAGTTTAAATTTTTTTGAAAAAGCACTATTGATTATTTTTAAGAAAACATTATCAATTCAACTAATAAGTTTCAAAATGCATATTAGTATGGAGATTTTTTTTTTTAAAAAAATGGAAATAATTTATTATTTTGGAAATAATATGTAAGTTTTGAAATATAATTAATTGTTAATATATTTATTTAATATTATTTGGAAAGTTGAATTTTTTTTTTTCAAAAATTATTTCAAAGAATTCATTTATTTGTGATTATTTAAAAAACCCAATTGTCTCCCATATCAAGTTTATTCATTCAATATTTTTCAATTTTGTATTTTTTTTTCTTTTAGTTTATGTTAAAATATAAAAGTATAATTAGATTTTTATAAGTATCCGGTCAATCCAACGCATTTATTGCGAGTTTAACATGAATGCGGGTATTAAAAATTTAAACAGGTATGAATATGAATATTTTAAATTAAATATTTCACAAGTTTTCATTAAAATCAATAGATTTTGAAGAAAATTAATAGTGAATTTTCTATTATTAGACAAATTTGAGGTCAAGTAGATATTTTTTTTATGTGGTCTAAACTTACTATTGATTTTTTTTTATTTAACTGAGTGTTATGCTTATATGACCTTATTAAAATAAAACCGTGCATACCACAGTTAAATACTAGTAGTATATTTAAATAAAAAAAAATCCTATAGTTACTTTATATATAAACCCTTGTGATTTATAATTAATTCTTCTCAAATATAAAGAAGTTTATTTTAGAAAAATTATTATGATAGAATTAATGGTTGTATATCCGTTAATAAGTTTAGTATCGCAAATTTATGAAATCCGAGCGAAGCATTAAATTATATTTCTTTGATAGAGAAAATAAATCCCAACCTTCACGATTAGATAACAAATTGAAAATGGATGGATATCTGTTTAACAACAATATAATTAATTTCTTTGTTCGTTTGTATATTTTTAGAAATAAATAGAGCCCTTATTTGAATGGAAATTTAACATTTATCCCAAAGCCCTTATTAAGTAGGAAATGCTTTAAGGTTGGTGATAGCTGAGCTGTAGCTTTCTTTCTTTATGTTTGTAGGCATTGTAGGCATTGTAGCTTCGTCTGTATGAGGTGATAAAAACAAAGGTAAGTTTGGAATATTAAAAATATAAAGGCATCTTTTCTTTTTTTGAACAAAAATTTCAATTCATATGCTACAAAACAAAACAAATTAACCAATTCTTGTTTTCATATTTTCGTATATGAAAAGCGAGTTTTCTAGTTTCTATAATGAAGACATCTTATTCACAAAAAATATTGATAATTAGCTTAGGGAAATTTATAAATTTGATGTTTAAAGTTTATAAAATGTTTCAATTTAACGTCTCCTTTTTTTTTTTGTCTAAAATGGTGTTTGAACATATAAAATTAATTCAATTTAGTGTATTTTGGTGACTTATCTTGCCGGATTCCGATGGGAAATATCAGACCAACGAAATGATGAAATGTGGATTTAAAAATGTTTTAATTTGGTGAAATGTTTCAATTTTAGTGTCTTGCTATTTTTTTTATAGATGTTATTTCTAACTGTGGACATACAAATAAAGAGTTATTTTGAACTGTCACACATCCAGGAACCTAAATATGGTATTATTTTTTAAGTTTGGTACATCATTTGGCCGAAGTTGGATCAAGCTTGAACATCTCTACCACCTAAAATCGCCATGGAATCTACCGGTTATGTACACCAATAGATCGATCTTGATGTGAGAGAGTAACTAGTGTTCTTAAATCAAGCAGAATATCAATGCAATGAGCGAATTCAATTTGAAAAGTTAAATTGATGAGGCATTAGAGAGAGAGAGAGTGAGTGACAGAGAGAACTTAAGGTCAGATCGAGAGTTATTGTTTAGGGACAACATTTTATATACAGAGATGTTTCCTAAAATCCTTTGGTGGTAGATTTTTTTGCAACTGTTGAATGTGATGTCTATGCTATTGCACTCCAATAGTATCCATGTGGTGTACAATTTAATCCATGTTTGCTATGACATATAATAGTATCCATGTGTTGTATAATTTAATCCATTTCAATAATTGCATAATCAAAGCAAATAAGTCCCTTGACCGGACTTCAGTACCTGTCTAGTAGTTCAAATATCATATAATAACAATTTGCATATAAATCAAGTTACCGAGCTTCAGTACCGGTCCAAACAGTTCAATAATAATATATTTGGCAATTCACAGTATACCTTACTATTGCGAGCTAGGTTGGGTCTCAGATTGTTTATCCTGTGTCTCTCTAGAATTCGATGCTCCTATAATACATAATATAGCAAAAATGTTCAATTAAACATGTAACACCTCTTACTATACTCTTATGTCATAAAACATGCCATTTTTTTTAACACATATATCATATGTTGTTAACTCCATTTTAATCTTTCAAACATATATATAGTAATCACATATCAAACATATAACCATACAAATATCTTTCTATTTAACCTATTTAAGGTTAATTTTTCTCTTTAACCTATTTAAGGTTAATTTGTTCATTCACTGCACTATAAACATATATAGTCATAGCATATATTACATATATCAACATATGGATTAAACAACAGTTTATCCAAAAAGGCTATATGAATAACACCACATATTTACATGCCAAAACTATATAAACTATGTTTACAGCACAAAACATAACACACTATATGCAACATATACAATATGGATTGTGAGAGGAGAGAGACCTAGATTCCTGCTGGACCGACCTGTGCATAGATGAGTGAAGCCTTAGTACCTCACTCGGACTGCAGACCTGAAACAAATATTACGATTTTGATGAGTCGCATACTCAGTAAATGTAAACCACATTTAAGCAATAATAGCATATAAAGTAGTAAACTTAAGTTAAATCCACAAAACCTTCTTTATCATATAAAGCATCTCTGTCAAATATTCATCTCTGTTATATAACCATCTTTGTTATATAAACAACATTATCATATAAACAATTCTGTCATATAAACATCTTTATCATATAGTCATTCTCTGTATGCATATAATGCTAAATGTCATGTTTTCTCTGTTCTTTAGTTATGATTATCGATCTAGTGTTGCCCCGGGAATTTCACCTATGTCGGTTCTCTAGCTGGATCCAGCAAATGAGGAAGACCCGGAATACCGTCGGTCAAACCTCTCTCTGTAAGATCTGAAGATCATCTCTGTATATATAGGACCCGCTGGTCTTTCTGTATCATATAAGCCCGTAGGCATCTCTGTAAGAACCCGTAGGTTTTTCCTGGTGAAATTTGCACACACTGGCTTCCATAATCACAACGCCTGTAATTATATCCTGTGAAATGCATTTATGCAATATATACATTTCATAGTAATATTTCTCGTATAAACATATAGTCAGATTTCAGTACCGGTGAGAATATCATATATATTCCTATCCAGATCAAACAACTCAACTGGTCGGATTTCAGTACCGACTCAGGAACCACAAATAAATCAATTCATATAACATATATCTCTGGTTGACCGGGCTTCATACCGGTTCAAACAATTCAATATAGCAATATAAGCAACATCACAATTCATATCTCTAAGTAAGTGGTTTAACACTTATCTCACTGCTGTGAGCTCGGTGGGGCCTCGGGCTGCTTACCCCGTGCCGCTCTTGAACTCGATGCTCCTATAATGCATAACATAGCAACCATGTTTAACAAAACAACTGTGGAACCCATATAAGCTATGATGCATGCTTTAATATTTAATTTTCTGATTTAATTGAGTTTTAATTCCAATCCAATTAATTTTCTATAATTAAAACTCAATCTCTAAAAGTCTCTGCTTTAAAATCATTTAATGTCAATATAAAAATAATTGACAATCTCTATTTAACATATAATAATTATAATTAAACACAATTATAATTATTAAAACCATTTATAAACTTTAATTAAACTCTTTAAAATAAATTCATAAACTTTAATCTCTAAATAACATTTAAATCTCTAATAAAAATATTTAAATCTCTAATTTTATACTTTAAACAGCCTCAAAATAAATTTCTGACGTCAAAAACGGATTCAGGACGTCGAAATTAGGTTGGAAGGGCTAAATTATAATTTATAAAAGTTTCTAGGTTAAAAATATAAACATTTATAAATTTAGGGGCCAATTTGTAATTGAAAATATTAGCAAAATCACCCAAAAGGACTTAATTGAAATGTGGCAGAAAGTTCAGGGGCTAAAACAGAATTATACCGAAATACAGGTGCTGGCGCGCTAAAATGGCTCAAAATGCAAGCCCTGTTGCCGTTTTGGCCGCTGCCTTATTTCCTAAAACACAGCCCTTCAATTCCGTTTTGGGCACGCTTCTGACTGGTCAAAACGTGGCTCTATCGTGCGTTTTGATCTCCCCTGACCTCCAGCAGCCTAACTCTCACCCAGAATTCCTGTCTCTCGAGCCTACTTCCCGGCAACCGTACGTCCTCCTCCGGCCACCTTCCGGCAAGCTAAAACTATCACTCTCTTCCCCTGCACAGCCTCTATCAATTCATCGGAGCCAAATCTCCAAAAACTTTCTGGATTGAAAGATAAAGTTGCCTAAAGTTGGCTTCCCATGCTGTTTTCTACCTAGAACCAGAAATTGCCTATTTTTCTCTCAACTTCCGACGATTGTTACAACCAACTCCGGCCGTTTTCCGGCAATCTAAAACCACAAAGTTCTTCTCTTACACACCCTCTACAAACCCATCGAAGCCAAATTTCCCCATGCACAACAGATTGGAAGATAAAGTGGCCTAAACAACCCTTCATGCACACTGCCAAAAACCCAGAATTTTGCTCAGATTTGTGTTTTTCTTTCCCTCTTCAATTCTAGCCTTCCTCTACCCTTTCCAGCACTTCTAATCAATCAAAAAACATCCCAGGAACATATAGAACACATAAAATCAGAGGTTTAACATCAATTTCTTATTTTCTCTCTTTCTCTCTCACTTTTCTCTTTCTTTTCCCTTTCTCACGTTTTTTTCTCTTTCCTCTAAGCATTCCAGCAGCTAGAATTGCCTCTCACCTCTTCATCCTAAGCTCCAAAAGTGCCAGCACACAACTCCAGCCAGCAGCAGCTTCCTAATCTCTCTTTTTACATAATTATCACTTATAATAAACTTAACCCTTAAGTTAAAGCATTTTCATCTTTCCTCTTTTCATTTCTCTTAAATTTCAGCCCTCAAATCATTCCAGCACCAGCTTAAAAATTACTTTTGGTGTCAAATAAATAACATAACACGTGTATGAAATTTCATAAAAATCGGAATCTGAAAATTTGTCGCGGTTCGATCGGTGCCCTAAACCGAATCGAAACCTCGACGATTTTTATGGAACCGTAACCGTACGACGTCGTCGTATAATTTTGGTCCCAAAACTCTTTAAATCATGTATGAAAACATATAAAATCATCTCAAATTCGTTTACTTTAAAAATATTGCGCGTTTTCGTTATTTTTCGATCGCGCGAGCCAAAAACCCTAATTGGCTCCGTTTATGTCTTTCGACAATAAACGAACTTAAAACCACTTTTGCTTAACATTTTTAACTCATTAATAATCATTTCCCATTTCATATATTTCATGTAAATGCTATATATCATGGCATACTCTAATGCATTTAAATAAAAATGCATAAAATGCGTGTAATGACGTCAAAAAGACGTATGCTTTTGGTCGGGGGTATCACAAAACATTTAAACAATCCATATGTACTATGATGCATGTTTAAATATTTAATTCCTTGAAATAATTGAATTTCAAAATCAATCCATATTAGTTTCCTTGAATTTTAACTCAATTTGTAATAATTTCTATTTTAAAACTGTTTAAAAGTCACTTTAAAAATAATTCCCAAACTCAATTTATCATATATTAATTATTATTAATAATAATTATAATTATCAAAGTCAATTTAATCATTAATCAGTCCAAATAATAAAAATAAATTCAATTTAAATCAAAAGGATTCGATAAAATAATTTTCCTAAGATTTTTGGGCCAAAAAATGAAGTTGAAATTAAATTCTGAGTTCAAAAATGAATTCAGAACATCCAAATTGGGTAGGGGGGTCAAAATATAAATTTCAAAAGTTTCTGGGGCAAAAACATGAATAAACGGAAGTAAAAGGACCAAAAAGTAAGGAAAATAATTGCAAACAGTCCGGAAGGACTCAACTGCACACGACAAGAAATTTTAGAGGTCAAAATGTGATTTTACTAAATTCAAGCATTGGAAGGGAGATTTTCACCAAAATGCAGGGCTCCTTGTCGTTTTGAGTCATCAATCTTCCTTCAAATTTCCTTCTGTTTTTGCATTTTTCCCAGCCTTTCCAACCAAGTTCCAACAGTTTGTTCGTCCACATCTAGCGACTTTCCGGTCAACTCACCACCAATCGCTTCCCACGCATACCCTCTAGAAATCCCTCAGGCCCAAATTAAACCATGCACGCTAGATTTTCCAATTTTTCTCTCTTTCACCCTTCCCGATCACTATTTTCACAATTTCATATTTTGCTTGGTTTTCTTCCCAACTTCCAGAAGTTCGTCCGGTCACCTCCGGCAGCTTTTCGGTCAACTAAGAACACCAATCTCTTCCTCTACACCCCCTCTGTTGATCCCGGTAGGCCAGAATTTCCCCATGCACGCTAGAGTCTAAGATTTTTCTCTCTCAAAGTTCCTTCCCGCTAATTGTTTCTGAACCCAGAAAATTCTCTCTCTACTGTTTTCTTCTTCTCCTTCAATTTCCAGCCACTCTATTCGTTTTCAATTACTTCTAATCTTCTCCTACATGTCTTAGGAACATATTGAAGGTATTAAACCGAAGCTTTCTTCCTTTTTTTCTCTTTTCTCTCTCTTTTCTCTTTCTTTCTCTCTTTCTGTTTTTGCTCGTTTCCCTCTGTTTGCCTCACCTCTTCCACCTCTTTACACCTCTCTTCAGCTCCTCTTTACCTCCTGAACAAGTCCGCATGTTTAAATTTACACCACCTACTTCATTTAACATAAACAAATCAAAATATCTAACTTTCTTAACCCTTTTTGTGATACCCCCGACCAGAGTCATACGTCTTTTTGACGTCATCACATGCATTTTATGCATTTTTTTAAATGCATCAGAGTGTGACATGATATATAACATTTACATGAAATATATGAATTGGGAAATGATTATAAAGGAGTTATAAATGATAAAAAAAAGAGGTTTTAAGTTCGTTTATCGTCGAAAGACATAAACGGAGCCAATTAGGGTTTTTGGCTCGCGTAATCGAAAAATATCGAAAACGAGCATTAATTTAAAGTAAATGATTTTGATATGATTTTATATGTTTCCATACATGATTTAAAGAGTTTTGGAACCAAAATTATATGATGATGTCATACGGTTTTAGTTCCGTAAAAATCGTTGAGCTTCGGACTCGGTTTAGGGCACCGATCGAACCGCGACAAATTTTCGGATTCCGATTTTTGTGAAATTTCATACACGTGTTATACTATTTATTTTGACACCGAAAACAATTTTTAAGCTGGTGCTGGACTAATTTAGAGGCTGGATTTGGAAGAAAACCAAATGGAAGAAAGTGTATTACATTATTTAAATGTTAAGTTGAAAATAAAGGGCAAAATTGGTTCATTTGTGTTAAAATTGAAGCTGCTGCTGTAAAGA
>CANUEY010045298.1:0-22387 GCA_948099555.1 Croton setiger
CCAAAGGGTATTTTTGTCATTTTGAAAAAATAACGTTGACTTTTTTGTTGACTAACGGAAAAAGCTAACGGAAGGACCTCAGAGTAAAATTTTAAAAAGTTAGGGACTATTTGATACAATTTTAGAAATAGAGGGACTTTCAAGTCTATTAGGCCAAATCTCAGGAACCCAATAGTAATTACCCCTGAAAACAAATTGTAATTTTGAGACAACGATGAACGTAAACTTTTACCCTCTTCCTTTTTTAGATGATGTACCATTTCAAAAATTGTCAAATCCAAACCTCATTTGTCAATTTTAACACTTATCAAAACAAATAAGTACATAAAATTAAAGTGTTTGACAAAAGCAACCTAATCATAATTTTATTTTTTGTCAGTCAGCCAGATAGTGGTGAAATCGCAATTTGCAGTCGTGAAGTTAAAACTTCCAACGAGTTTTTAAAGGCTTTTCGGTGATGGTCCGGAGAAACTAAGTACTTAACGAGAGCTTTCCGTTAACGTCTTCTTTGCCCTCGATTTATGGCTGGAGACCTTGACCATTAGTAGAGGAAGAGAGAGAAATAAACGCACAAAGTTAAATTCCAATAAGTTTTTCAATGCTTTTTGGTGATGGTCCGACAAATCTAAAGGCATATTTTGATTTCACTTGACGAGATCTTCTGTTGATGCATTCTTTTTCATCGATATATAATCGAAGATAGAAATGGATTGATCATTTAACTTGTGAGCATCACAGACTTTTCAGAGTTTTTCTTCATCTTTTTTCAACCACTAGTTAGGAAAAATAATACCATATTTAAATTCAATTTCATGTGCTCATTTAAGCTCGGTGCTTCCTTGTGTAGAACATGAAAAATTCACTTACATTTACCCCCTTTAAGGTACCCAAAAAAAAAAAAATTACACTTAATAATGGCTTAGAGGGTTCCAACTCAATAACTCAAGAAAAATGGCAAAACCCTCAAATCATTCTTGTAATTTGATATAACCAGTAGTAGAATTTCCACTCTTTAAATCAATATCTTACAAGTTCAAACCATAAGTGTTGATTGAATTAAGTCTATGAATATGTACACCAATATGGTTATCACTTGGTCACTGAATTGGGAATCAAGTCTGGTATCAAATTCAATAGCCACAAACTTATTATTGGTCAGTTCAAAAGAAGTAACAAGAAGAAAGTAGAGGAGAAAACGAAATCAAAATGAAAAGGTAATAGAATTATTAAAGGTGATAGAATTATTGGATTAGGAAAACGAATATTTATACTTGTTTATGCTTTATACTATTATTATAAAGAATATACTTGTTTTTATTTTTCTTGATATTGAAATAGTAAGTATTTGCGAGGTTTCTAATCTCTTTCCGAGCTGTTCGTACTGGTTAAGATCCCCTTTCCTTTCTTGTTTCTGATCTCTTTGGAATCACTTTATTTGTCTTCTCAAAACTCAACTACGGTTGTTGTCTTATTCTTCTTCTCTAACAGCAAAATTTGGATTAATGGATATGTTGCTGTCACTTGTTTCTAATTAACTGCCATTTTTGTTCCATGAAAGAAAAAAAAAATGCCCAGATGAGCTCTTTTTAACTGTCCAAAGCACGTTGAAGAGAACAGTTATACACTTGCACAATTTATTTTCCTTATTTGTTCAAAGTCTGTTATTTTGTTTTTGCTTCTGCAAATGCTAATATTGTACTATTGCTTTCTAGGCCATACAACCCCCTAAACTTATCGCCATCTAAAAGTTGCATTAGACTTATTGATGGATCTTGTATCAACTACTCAGATCATCTCCAACCTAAATGTTAGTTTATATAACATTCTCTTAAATTTAAGGAGTAAACGTTTTAATATTGTAAATAAATATTTGTAACTTTAGTGGTGAAGATGTGTATTTAAATTGACCGATAGAAATATAGTAATTATTCTAAAAATCAAAGAAGTATTTAAGTTTAATTATTTTTAATTAACAAAAAACTTAAGAAGTATTTAAGTTTTAATTAAACATAAGAACAAGGTGCTTCTTCTTCGAAAACTTTCTGTAACTATACCAGAGAGAAGGAAGATTTGATTGCTTTAAAACACATTTATACCACATATCATAGCTTTAGTTTTGGTATTCTTCTCTGTTCGAAATCCAAAATGGCTATATATACATCCAATTGCTTTTTTGTTTTCAAAATTGAAAAATCATAATCTTCATGCATTATTTTCATCTTTTTTTTATTCCTTTGCTGGGATCGAGCTTGAAGCAAATTTGAACGTCTCTTATTAAATGTCTTGCAAACTTTACAACGGGTTCAATAAAACGACTTCATTTCATATGACAGTGGCATTCCAAAGAAAATGCATTATTATTAAAAATCAAACCATAGACCAACATCGTAATTAATTAGATATCACACGATATCCACAAAGGTTCAATGAACTGGCCAGTGAGCTTGTCTCCGACCTGTTTATCCAGAGACAACCGGTCCAAGTCCAGCTCTAGCCCATTGTCACTGAACCATGCTGGTGTGCCATTTTCATACCCGTTACACGTCAGCCTCCTCAGCCCACTCCCATCTAACCTTACCATATACAAATCTCCATATGGCTGAAACTGATTGGGCCACGACACTGACTCAGCCGTCACACTTCCCAAGTTACACGTAAACAACAGCCACTCTCCATCTCTGTCAAAACACACGTGGTTTATTCTCTCTTTACCCACCTCTCTCGAGCCCTCCGGTCCTGCCACGTGTATTCTCTTCAAATCCGAACCGTCCGGTTTTATCACGTAGATGCTAAATACCTCAGGATTGTCTGGATTATGTCTATTTGAAGAAAATGCAATCAGGTCTCCCTTGGGTGACCAGCTGGGCATAGTATCGATCCACGGTCCATTCGTTAATTGACGCACAGCGCAGCCATTGGACTCTCCATTAACGGCGTCAAGTATGTAGATGTTCTTGTGTCCCGACCTTCCTGATCGGAATACAATGAATTTGCCATCTGGCGAGCACGACGGAAAGGCGTTATTGCCTGTGTCTTCTCTAGTGAGAATCTTTATCTCGCATGGAATGTCTTTACGATCACCGTTGAGATGCGAAGGATCAAACTCCACGCGTGCAATCTGTACCGTTGTTTTTTCCGATTCAAATATGGGGCCCACCGATGTGAAGATGACGTGTTTCTCAGCGGGACTCCACGAGTTATGGAAGGCTGTGCGGTCGCTGATTAGAGTCCATCGCTTTGAACCGTCCGATTTCACGATATTTAGACCACCATCAACTATGACTGGAGAATTGTAAGCTATGAAATCGCCGGCCGGAGAAAATGAGGGGAATGATCCGTTGATTCTGAGCAACTTTATATCCTTCATTGGAGATACGATTGGTTCGAGATTAGGAATCGTCGACTCACCGGTTGTTGAGTCGCCTCTAAACCGATGGTACCCGAGAAACATTGAACCTGAAGAAACAAACGGGTTGTAGTGATGGAAACACGGATTCAGTGACTCGGTCACCGGATAAAAGGTCCTTGAAGAGATATCAAATATCTCGATATGTCTATAATTCTGGTTGCGCCTCCTAGTGGCTACGGCGATTCTTTTGCCTTCGTGCAGAGCCGCAGGAGTAAAACAATGAACTCCGGGCGGCGTAATTCTAAGAGGAGCAATTGGAAACCCAGAGAACTGAAGATCTTCAGGGAAATCTAACTGAAAAATGCTCCACCAGCCATCATCAGCTTGGCGATGGAAAAAGATGGAGGAGTCACCTGACCAGGTGGGCCATCCACCTCGATTGCAGACTACGACTCGTTTATCCGGTTCAGATTCTTTGAAAACAACTATGTCAGTATTAAGTTCGTAAAAGTCACCGCCCCAAGGACTAGACCCGTAAGATGCGACAGCTAAAAACTTGCCACTGCGAGAAACGGCAGGACTGAAGTCAATTTCACCAGGAGGAGTCAGGCGAGTAATATTCCTCTTTTGATCATTAAGATCGGTGGCGTAAAGAGCGCACCAGCTTCTGAAACGTTCATCAGGTTGTTCATGAGCCGAGACGAAGTAGACTCGGTTATTCTTGATTATAGGACGATCATGGAAAAGACTCGCCTCTACAAACGGAAGCTCCTCTGTTTTGGGAACACCAGATTTGGATAGATAAATTCTAGAACAACCAGTTCGTTCGGAGACAAATACGACAGATTGATCGTGTTCATTAATGAATTGGGCATTGAAGTTTATAGATAGACCATCAGTGAGGCGATTTTCATCAGATTTGGAGTATTTGAAATCATCGAGATTGGAAGGAAGTGTGACAGAAAATACATCAAAGCCATAGTTAGATCGGCCAACGGTGGCGAAGATGATGGTACCTGTAGGAGCCATTTGGAAGCGTTGAGTGATGGTTTTAGTGGATAAAGGTAAGTGGGAGTGGGGGAGTAATGGGGATTTTATAGATGCGGCGACAAGAGTGAGGTTAAAATGTTTGCGTATGAGATGACGCAGCATTTCTCTTACAGCCAATTTTTCTCGAGTTTGGATAACAAGTATTTGATCTTTTGGTGTCTGTCGGTCAGAATTTAGATGAGTCAAAGAGACAAGTGTAGAACAAGTTGCGAATGGAATCATTTCTAGCTATCGTATGTCTGAACACAGAGATTGGATGGAATCTGTGTTTCTGATTTTAATTTTACAATTTTTGTAATTGTAAATATTCAAGTTTTAATCTACTTCATGTTTTTAGTTTGTAAGTTGCATTAGCAGAGTTCTTGTGATTTAATTGGGGCGTCATTTTTTAGCAGAAACTCTTCAAAAAATGAAATCTTTCTTTCTTTCCCTTTGTAAATAAAAAAAGTTTGTTTTTGAGCCAAAATAAACACATGTTGTAGAAAAAAAAAGATATTTTAGTGCATGTATGAATAGTATGCATCTCAGTAGGTTACGACACTAATACACATTAAAATGAATTCCAGTTTTGGTCTTTTTTACGATTATATAAATTGATATTTCAAAAGAACTTGGCTTCCAAGAATCAAACTTTGACTCCGGAATAATGTACATCCTGCAAGTGGCAATAAAATAAGCAGTATGTATATATTATCTATGTCGACTATTGAAATAAGAAGAAAAAAAATAACTCAAATTTCTACCCAGTGAAAAAATCCATTCACAATAGACAATTATATGGAGATCCAGTGAGTCTGTTCTTTCTTTCTAACCAAAAATGCTGATACAGCAAATGTTTTATTGCACTCTTATAATTGACAACTAGATTCATTTGTTCAAACAACATACCAACATAAGATTGGTACTTAACTGTTTTAAGTAGCAAAAATGTGTTATATTAGACCCCAAAACATGAAAGAAAATCGTGTGGATTTCAGCACTCAGGTGCGTTTCACCATCAGTAAATGGTTTTCAGGAGAGATAGTTGATGGAACATACTTAACAAGCTGTGTGTCCAATCCTCGTTCTTTCGCCCATAACATTCTTCCTGCGTCAATAATCTGTTTACACATAAAACCCAACACAGCCCTGTCAGTTGCTTTCATATTTTTCACAACATCTTCAATCTCATTTGCATCTCTGTCGCACCAGTCCTCCCCCCTGTCAAAAATGAAATGTGAATATGTAGAAGAAAAAAGCTTGCTAAAGTAACAAATAAAGAAAAGACTGCTCAAACAAAAATTGTGGTTCGTTCAGATTGAAAAATAGACCAAGGAGATAGCTAAAATTAGTATATTACAATCCACAATTGGTAGAAAAATCTGCTCCATGATCAGCATCTACTGCCCAGCTTGTAAACCACGTAATTGCATGAAATTCTTCCTTGTTGATCCCAAAGTCAGCCATGAATTTTTTGTCTGCAAGTACAGAAGATTAACAAGTTCAGTAAAAGATTTAAATACAGGATCCTGTGATGTATATCAAAGAGAAAGGAATTAGGGATAATTACTTGTATAATGCTTCCACTGGCAAAGATGATGGCAACATGTTGCTATAGCAATGCCCTTAAGGGAATGACTGACACCACACTTCTCCATAAAATGCTCACTAAATTGTTCAGGAAGGCAACATCTTAACGTCAAATCTACACAAAGAAATTCCAAAGGTTAAAATAATTGATTTCACTGACATGCTATACATGATGAACAATTAAAATAAATTACAAAAGATCAAATCCCATTGAAGTATAGTAGAAATTTTTTTCAATGGCATATCGGTTACCAGTTGCAGGTCCACAAAGATGTTTGCCTAGAGCCAGATAAGGAAAACCTCGTAGCGATTCAACAGCATTCAAGTTTAAATCCTCAACTGCAAATGTAAAAGTAGAAGTAAAATGTAACCAACTGCTTGAAAGAAAAGACGTGCAGTTTGCCCACTAAATTAAGTTGAGTGCTCCAGGAGAAAATGACAAAGCCAATTCTTTTACATTTTATATTTGAAGTTAAAATTGGACAAGAGAAGATAATAAAAATAAGAAAGAAAGTACGAAAGGTCATATTATGGAATTGCAAGTATCTTTTGCAGTATGAGGACATTGAGAAATCTTACTATCAATTCTCAAACGCTCTAATGTCAAATTGTCTTTTTGTCGCAATGATCGATCAGCCTAGAAGTAAAAATAACATCTATTGAACATCAATGAAGGTCTAGCAAACTCAAAAATCTCCAACTTTTTATGCTATAAATGACAATTCCTTTACACACACACACAAAATGAAAAAAAGAATGCAATGTAGAGCAAAGCCAACTAACCTTAAGTTTATATGCTTTTCGTTCAACCAAAAAGACCCTTTTAATCCCATAACAATCTGCCAGTATTTGTGTCAAGTATCCTCTCCCGGCCCCAAATTCAACAACTGCAGGCGCTGCATTGTCAAGCTGTAGCTCCTCACCATCACATTGTTCCTTTTCAGAATAAGTACTTAAAACCCCAAAGTCCTCCAAATTTCCAATAATAGATGCTTGTTGCTTGACATGCTTCTCTTGAAATGGCAGTTTCCTGCCCGCAAAAGCATCAGCAACTAACCATTTCCCAATAAATTCAAACAGAACATTTCAGATCCAATACCTGTCTATTTCTCTATTAATCCAAATGTTACAAGCTTCAGGGATCTTATAGGATTCAACAATATCCTTACATATCGACGCATGAACAGACTGAATCTTCTTTACCAACTTACAAAATTCAGATACAGTCATGCCATAAATAGCATTCCTCTTCATTTCAGATGTAATGTCATCTTCTTCATATTTGCCTGCATTAATGCCCTTCTGGTAAAAAGGTTGTACAGATAAAGAATGTGTTTGTTTCAGTAACGGGCACCTCGTAACATGTCCTTCGAGATTTTCTTTCAGAACAGAACTATAAAAGCAAGTACATGTAACATGTCAACGGTTGCAAATTTGAGAAACAAAAATATTTAACAGAAAAAAATCGAGGATTGAAATTACTGTGAAGGGTCGATTGGGCAGGGAATCCACTGGCCATCGGACCTCGGTTTGTGATTTCCACAGAAGCTTAAACAAGTCAAGTACAAAAGAGGTCAGAGAAGATAAAATGGACAAAACAAGAGAAGAGAGCGTCAAGCGAGTTGTGAAGTGAGCTTACGGGGAATCGCTGAGGTGCGGATTAGCGCAGAATCGGTTCTTTTTGGGTAGCCAGAACTTGCAGCGGTTATTTTCTTCCATTTTTGCTTCCACCGGAAGGTTCAAGACATTCGAAATTAGAGTTCGAGAGCAACGACTTTCTCCGGTTTTGTTTGTTAGGGTTCGGTGTATGAAACGACTAACAAGTAGCCGTTTCACAAATTAAATTGCATCACTGCTTAAACGTCGTCGTATTTTAATGATTGTTTCAACTTTCAATTTATTGTAAGGGGACCGGGCCGTTAAAACTCATGTTCAACAGAAAACTGTTATGGGCTATTTTCTAGGGGATCTGGCTTGGCCCAATTAAAAATTGAGGCCTACAATGTCTTTTTCACCGTATCTATAAATAAGCAATCACTAAGGATTAACACGTAATTACCCGCTACGAAATTCGGCAACAAAACCCTAAAATCTCCTCCCTTTCAAAACCCCCGTCCACTTTTATCCCTAGCCGAAAGTCCTGTATTTCCTTCTTCTTTCTGCATTGGTAACCAAAGATGCAGATCTTCGTGAAGACCCTAACGGGTAAGACAATTACCCTCGAGGTAGAGTCCTCCGATACTATCGACAATGTGAAAGCCAAAATTCAAGACAAGGAGGGAATTCCACCGGATCAGCAGCGTCTCATCTTCGCCGGAAAACAGCTGGAAGATGGCAGGACCCTCGCCGACTACAACATTCAGAAGGAGTCGACTCTTCATTTGGTGCTTCGCTTGAGAGGTGGTGCCAAGAAGAGAAAGAAGAAGACCTACACCAAGCCAAAGAAGATCAAGCACAAGAAGAAGAAGGTCAAGCTCGCTGTTCTTCAATTCTACAAGGTTGATGATAGCGGAAAAGTGCAGAGAGTGAGAAAGGAATGCCCCAATGGTGAATGTGGAGCTGGTACTTTCATGGCTAATCATTTTGATAGGCATTACTGTGGTAAGTGCGGTCTCACCTATGTTTACCAGAAGGCCGGTGGTGAATAATTTTGATATTGAATCACAGGAGGCAGAGCATACTTTATATTTTAGGCGTCAGTTTTGTTATTGTTGAACTCTCAATTTATGCCTTTTATTTGCTGTAATGTTTTATTAATTTTGACTAAAATTGAATGATGTTTTTGGCCCTTTAACTAATATTCAATTGTGGATTTAAGTTTGATTCATAACTTGTTTGTTTGGTTTCAAAAATAGTATATATTTTGAGTTTGATGTTCGACATGTACGAGATAATGTTAATAGCATTGATATTTTGATTTTGGCGCGAGAAATTGTTATTGGAGAACAATATGATTGTTGCAAAACCTTTTAGATCTTGGCAATTCAATGTAGCACTTAGGTTGTAAGTATTCTTTGGACTGGCTGTTAGTATTTCAACCTTATTGAAATTGTTTGTGTAATTTGCATACAGGCCTAATCCGAGTTATTGCCTACGGCATCTTTCACCAAATCTACTATTTTGATTGAGTATTTATGTAATTTCTGCAGGGGATAATCCCTTTTGTTAACAAGAGAGAACATCTTTATTAAAAGTTGAATTCTCCTACAATATTAGATGAAGTGCAAATTGTTTATAGAATACAAGAAATTGACATGTGTGCAGGTGTTGTTTGTGAATATTTTGTTCTGTGTTCTTCTCTGGTTTAATGTAAAATGTGCATATTTGAACTTCTGTAGCAGTGTCCTTAATTCTGATGGAGAACACATGTATTTCTTTATCTGGGTTTTATTTTTCTTCTAGACGAAAGGAGCTATTTTATTTGCATTTGAATCTTGAACAATGTTTCGATCGATAGAATGTGGGATATAATCCACTATCCCTAGACCATTCGGATATGTGGCAATTTCAATCTTCTATCTGTGCTTAGATGCGTATCTAGTTCTTATCTTTCAAAACTCAAATTATGGTATCGAGTGAAATCAGACGTTTTCTAATCTAAAACGTGTGAAATGAATGCTTCATATGATTGTCATAACGGCTCTTTGTGTCTTAAAATTTATAGAAATTTTCCTCTTGCTTGTTTCTTGGTTAATAAATCTATGGTGGAAATACACAAAAAGTACTCATTCCAAAATTTTAATTTCATGAATTTGTAGTAGCTTTACAGTGTTGAACAGGGTATAATACAAAAAATACAAACCACAATTCAGGGGAGGGTTAAGGTGAAGACACCCTCCAAATCCAAGCATACAACGATAACCAAAACCAGTAAACAAATTAAAACGGAGTAAAAGCATGAGGAAACCATCGTGGAAAAACTGAATTTTTTGCTTTGACAATGAGAGCATAAATCCCATAAGAAGGTATATGAATCACAGCCAGGGCAAAATACCTGCAAGATGACCCAAATTATTAATTCAAATGTGTATATAATTTTGCATGAAAAAAAATTAGGTAATAGCATCATACAATAAGGGTGCCCAGGGTGTATCAAGCTCCAGGAATGGATATGGCCACCTGTGCCAGACACAAAATAAACTGTAAAACACCTGATATTGATTTGATCTAGGAGTTTCAAAATGCAGAAGTATTGTTTTACCATGTAAATCCACAGGCATGAATGACCCACTGAAAAACAATATAGATGCAACTCCATTGCACAAAATATGCCAACCGGAACCACGGGAACGGCTGAAACCAACCAACAAAATTACAGTAAATGAAATCTAAATTCATAGTGCTTAAATGTGATACTTACAAGGCTATTCAAAGCAGTGTCTAGCAGAAGAAAAAATGCATTTAAAGTATGCATGCAACCCATCAGCTGTTCAACAACAAAGAAGAGAGAATCTGTTAATACTCTAAATACAATATAATAGTGTACATTGTAAATTGTACAGTGTTGCAATATTCTCACCACATTCAGTCTAAGATGTGCACTTGATCCAAATGGGATTATTATACACCAAAATACTATGTCTGTTAATATTACAGCTCCTGCACAAGTCTGTCAAACATCTAAATTAACCTCAATTTTGACGCGTTTACTGATTAGGAATACATAACTATAAATTGGTCTCTGGATGGATTAACCTGATAAATAGTTTGCATTAGATATCCCCAAAAGCCAGCTCTTAGCCTAATTGCTTCCTCAGCATAATGACACTCCAACTCGGTTCTTCCCTTGGCCTCTATTTCTTTATAAGTTACATCATTTCCTTCCAAAACCTCAGCAATTTGCTCTTCATTTTCATAAGGAACTTGCATTGATGATATCCACCATCCATATCCGGATGTCACACTGCCAATCTAAATAGGCACAAACAGTAATGATATATCATTGCAAAACGGAAATGAGATGGATAAAATTTGGGTTTATACTTTGGGACATACCGCAAAATAGACCATTACTAATGCAAACGTCCATCTGCAAATATGTTATTAACAAAATTAGAAATTATAATCTTTGAGGATATCAATGGGCTTTTTACTCAATGCTTAGTAGCCTCTCAACTCACTTTGCATAAATTATTTTTAGATTATAATCTGATTAATTAATGGAGTGGTTTTTTAAAATTAGTTGATAATCAATTGAAATGTTTACGTAAATTAGTTGATAACCAACGTATGGTTGTAGATAGCAAAATGATAAACAAGACACAATAATAGAATAAAAAAATAGATTTCGATATTTTGATATTAAAATACCTATAAACTAATCAAATCAAAACAGTTTATAATAGATTTTTTTAACATACAAATTTCAGCTTATAAAAAATAAATTAGAATCTGATTAAAAAGAATCAATAGAGTGATTCTGTAAAATTAACTAATAATTAGTTGAAGTGTTAAATTAATTGATAATTAACTTATTGTCGAGAAACTGTAAAAAAAAAAAACTCTTAAGTAAAGATAAACACCCTAATGTTTATCAAGCATGGCAATTACTTAAAAAAAAAAAAAAACTGTTCTCCCTCATTATTTAGAAAAAATAATTTATCAAAATTATTGTAACGAAAGAATAAACACGTCAACAATGAGATCTAGCAACTAGAAAATGATAAATATTTCTTTTTTCTATTAGATATATATATTTTGGAATGAATAAATATAAAATATAGTATTAATCAAAAAAGAAAAGCCAGCAAATGATGTTGAACAACTTACTCGGTATAATACATAAAAATGGAGGCGTCCCATTTCTCAATATCCCAAAGCAAAAAGGCAGTCATGACTAAAAAAGAGAAGAATCGAGTAGCAAAAAGGCAAGCAGGGTGAAACCCTTTCCAGCAGCTGCTCCATAACTGGGACGACCCAACATGATTTATGGGCAACCAATTAGAGTTGGGTCGATCCACAACAAGACTCTCATACAACAAAGTATTGGATTCATATTTGCAGGAAAGCTCTCTTCTCCATAAAATCCATAAAGAACCAATATATGCAAAACATACAATGCCAAAGCAAACAAAATCGTACCAGTAGATAACAAGTGCCATTACCTTAGGATTTGCTTGCTTCTCAAAGATGGAAGGGTTTTTCTTTTAACATTAAGTAAAGACTGGTAGTTTATTTTGACTGTTTGGTTTGAGACATTGTTATTTTTAAGGTAGTAGGTTCAAACAAGACAAAATGACAATTAAGGAAACCATAAATTTGTTTTTATTTCCTCTAAACAACTTTTTTTTCTTAAATGATGAGAAATTATTAATTCAAATGTGTAAAACCTTTTTATATTTTCTTTACATGGGATTTATACTTAATAGTGTAGAATATATGTATACATTTAATAAAACCTTCCAGAAAACAGTGGTTCTAAAACCTCCCCGTCAATTTGGTACAATGTGGCATCTATATTTCTTCCAGAACTTTTAGAATGCAACGTTTTTACCCTATTTGGCTACCACCCTCGTATTCGCCTCAACTTCCTCCACTTAATGCGACGCCTAATTCACTCTAATTCCATGGGTGCCCAGCTCGCTACAAGCTGTTTTAACCAAACAAAGAAGAGAATGCTTTGAAACTACGTAACATGTGGTCCGTGCAAACGCTCACCGTACATACAATAGATCCACAAATTTTTTTACCCACTATGGCTCGATTTCAACGGTTTTGTATATATATACTAAAGGGTTGGTCGGTTTTTACAGTTCATAGGTCGTGTCCGATTATGGGCTACGGTTTTATTGACCCTAAATCGGATTAACCCTTTTCTAATTATAGGCGGAACCAAGGACAAGCCAGTTTTGATTAACGGCGGGCGAAGCCTGGTGGTTTTTCTGGCCATGTCGTCAACTAACTATCTTTATAAATTTTGAAGTCAACTTTTCAAACTAAAATCCCTCGTTTCACCGTAACTCCAAGTCATAGCTAAAGTCGTGCGTGCTCACGTCACGGTCGCTAAACTATTGGTCCGTGGAAATTTTACATGACAGTAAGGTGAGCGTAAAGAACGCGACAAAAATTGCATTAGAGAGGCGGAGACTATGATATGAGAGTGTAGGGAGTTGCGGATCTGGTGGTCAGACCACCAGTCGTCTTCTCCCACCATGTCTGCCACACCCATTACGTTCGTCTCAACCCCTAATTCTTTCAGTTCCACCCACTTCTCCACTAAACATTCTAATAAAATCCTGTTCACTTCTTCCTTTTCAACTCCCACCTGTAGCTGTAAATCCAAAACTTCTTTTACTATTCATTATGGTTCATCTAATCGAAGCACCAAGTTTAATGGATACAAGCCGTATTATTCTTCTCCTGTTATGGAGTGGCAGGATTGCACGTAATCAAACATTCATCTCATCTTAATGTAGCTTTCTTCTTCTTCCACTTATCGGAAATTTTCAAATGCAGTGTTAAAATGGAAATCGATGTGCCTGTTTCGGTTGCTTATAAGTGTTACTCAGACCGCGAATCCATTCCGCGTTGGATGCCCTTTATTTCATCTGTAAAGGTGCGCCCAATTTTTTTTTTCCCTGTAAATTTGAATTGCATATTTGTTCTGTTATAGCTATCGATTGGATTTCTGTTTTGACATTTTGCTTTGAATTGACTAATGGTTCGCTTCTCTGTGTTTCCCTTGTAAAAAAGGGAAGGAATTTTATTATTATTATTATTTCATTTGCTTATTTTAAGCTGATCGCAGCTTCAAATATGTAGATTTAGGAGAAGTTGATGTTTGATTCTATTTAATAGATACTAGAAGACAAACCCGACCTATCAAGATGGTCGCTTAAGTATAAAGCTTTTGGTCGTGATATTGAATTCTCTTGGCTTGCCAGAAATATGCAGGTAGCTATTAGTCCTTCTTTTTCACATTTCATTTTGTCACTTCGAAGATGAAAACTTTTGTATTGTCTCCATTCTTTTAATTGCGTGATTACTTTATGGCAGCCAACCCCAAATCAGAAAATTCATTGGAGATCTTTGGAAGGTCTTCCTAACAGGTAGCCTGAAAAGAATAATGCGTTTGCATTACTTGACAGAAAATTTCATAAAAACTTTGTTTAGCTGTTGCTATTGCCCGAGGCTTCATCAATCAAAAACTCTGATTAAACTTTTCGTATTAAGCTGAATCAAAATAACTTGGGAGTTGGGGTAATCCCTGCCTGTCATATTTACATTGCATATTTCATCAGTACCCTAAGTCTAAACACTTAAGGTGCATTTATTGATGGGCAGAAGATCAAATTCATTAGTTTAATTTTTGTGAAGTTGCACGTATGTTTGGCATAATCAAATAAGAGTTACATGTGTAATTTGTTTGAAGTTGACAGATACTCTGATAATCTCTTCCCAATTAAGAACAAGTACTTTTTCTTTTACCCAGAACATTTTGAAATTTTGCTGAATTCCTCAGTGAATGTGCATAATTATGTGCCTGATGGGTATTCACTGCCAGAGTTTTCCATGGATAGGAAATTTAGAGGAGAGGTTTAAATGGATATAAATATGAGTCTAATGTTTATTGAGTTAGCATTCAAATGCCTAGAGTAGGTCTCAATATTGTTACCATCCTCAGTGATATTCTAATTATCTACATCGGATTCATCTCATACTGTTATTTTTTGTTATATGTATGCTTCTGGGTATTTTTTATTATACAATATCATTTCAGTGGTGTGGCCAATTCAAATAACAGAATACTTAATCATTTTTCTTACTTGGCAGAGGCGCTGTTCGGTTCTTTCCTAAAGGTCCCTCATCATGTACAGTAGAAGTGAGACTTCGTTATACAATATTTGATTTTGCTTGTTTCTATTGTTGTTTACTGCATTATCATAAAATTGCATAGTTTAATAACGGTTAGTTGTTTGAGTGACTTTAACACTAAAAATTAAGTATTAATGGATTTAATCATTTATAAAATGCTACTTTAAATACGTCTCCAAACACTATAGAAAATGGTGTTTAGTGTAGAAGTTACTATTTGAAAAATTATTTCCAGACAAAGTTTGCTTCTTAGGGCAGAACAAAACACAGTTGATCTTATTTTATTTACCTAAGTTCACTCAAAATACAAAGAGAGAAAAATCAAGGAACAAGAAAACTTCAAAAGGGGAAGCGTATTAGCTGTTGCTTCCTTTATTGTTTTCCTCCATTATTTTCTTCATCCTGATTTTGATATTCCTCTCTTTGTTGTTTCATTGCTTTAAATTCAATTTGGACCTTATTTCTCTGTTTTCACTTTTCAGCTAACGGTTTCATACGAAGTTCCTCAGCTTTTGGTTCCTGTTGCATCAGTAAGCATTCTAACTTTATCTTCTCTACTGTTGATGATTCAGCTTTTTATAATTGTAGATTGCTTGCTAACCTTAAGGAGATAAGCGGACATGGGAGCTCACTCTTTGGCTAGAACTTGCTATCTCCATGCTGGTCTCAAACTGCTCTGTTGTCTTTACAATTGTTTTCTTGATGAAATCTCTTTTTAACACAAAAATGAAAGGGAATGTTTATATTCACATTTACAGGCATTCATGCATGTCTTTGAAAGAGAGTATTATAATGCACTATATTTGTTGTAAATTTTCTCAGGCACTGCAACCTTTTCTTAAGAGCTTACTTGCAAGTGGTTTGGAAAGATTTGCAACATTTGCGAGAAGTAATTATGCAACGTGAACCCATTCTGGTAATCAAAATTATGATATTCAATAATTTGTTACTGAATATTCGTTGGAAAGAATTTGAGAGGCTGAACTGAACTGAGCAGTTTCTCTCATTTATCATCAATTGTACTATAAAACAACTTTGTACAATACCTATGATTTCTTAAATTTACAAAATAATATATGCATAGATTTAAATTTGCATTTGCAAAGAAATTACACCATTGCTCTCACTTCTTGCCTTCTGTAGCTGAAGTGCTTATATACTGTTCTTTCGTGTAAAAAGAATCAGGAGATGAATTTAATTCGAGTATGATAGTTTGGATTATTTATGAGTTGGTTTTGGTGGCTTATATCCATTAGTTATATGAAATGTTGGAAATACACGCAAGTATATGACCTCATTAAAATTAACTCCCAACTGACTTAAGAACATTCTGCCTCCTAACGCGACATCGTCATTGGTATTTCTCCAAATTTCCACCAAAACCTAACTGATTTATAAAAAATTACAGATTACAATTCAATAGAGAGAATGATGCCATACCAAATACAGATTTTTTTTCCCCCAAATTTATTGGAAATGATATCCAAGGAATGGTCAGAGAAAGTTGAAGCGTACAAGAAACGGATGTTATATGAGATTCAATAGATATATAGACGAAGTAAAATAGATGAAGACCTCTTATTCAAAATGTATTTACAGGGGCAGTACACAACTAAGAATGAAATACAATAAATGGGGAAAACAATAATGGGTTCACTGTTGGAATAAATAAATCCCAATCAAACACATTATAATACAACATGTAAATCTCAGCACCACCACCCACCAGTCTCTATGTACATCTGCCCAACCAACCGCGTGCCGTCTGAAAAATCAGCACCTAACAAAAATGCGAGCTGCTTTTCGGATAAAACTGAAGCAGCCAGAAACAGTTCTCTTCCCCCTTGAAAGTAAGAATTTATTATTGAACCAGGGTTATATATATGTATATACTACATTCAACGGTTGGCACTGTTATCCAGCAAGTTTCTCAAGCTACACAAAGCCTCTGCAGATAGACTACAACACCTCTGTCTCCGTTGCCGAGGTGGGGACGGTTCTCCTTGATCCAGGGAGGAGAAGCAAACAATAATCACAGTAAGATTGTCAAACGTGTTGCGGCGCAATGCCTCCATCACAAGGTCCCTAGCACACTGATCTGGATCATCATGCCGGCGCAACCCACGACGTACAAGGCTGACAGCGTGCTGACTTGACATAACATCCCAAATCCCATCACAGCCAATTATAAGAAACTCATCATCCTCTGTTAGCACCACCTGCCTGAACTCTGGCTCTGCAATAAGGGGTGAAGGAGCACCTCGGGGGTTTTTCATGTCCCAATCCCCAAGAGCTCGTGAAACTGATAAAACACCATTGAGATATCCGTCATCAATGTAACCACCCAATTCTTCCACACGCCTTCGTTCAGATGGATAAATAGGCCTATGGTCTTGAGACATATCTATGGCTTCTCCTTTGCGGCACAGGACTGCTCTGCAGTCACCGGCATTGGCCACCAATAACAGCCTGGAAAAACAGAACAAGGTCAGGATGCTTAAGTTTTTACAAAATAATGCAACATCAGTAACATCTTAAACACCCAACAGAAAAAACCAGAATGGTCATAATTGTATACACGTTGAATTTCATCCATTGGCCAATCAGTGTAATGCACGAGAAGATATTCTAAAACAGTCAACAAGTAATCTGTTCCATTCATATATAGTAAAATGTAATGTGGAATTTGACTGTAGCGAATGTCATGAGCACTTGAAGGCATAAAGACTGGTGCAGAGCTAAGATAATCGTTGCAGTGCCTTCTAATAGACCATGTAAGATTGACAACCACATATATATCTACTAAAAACCTATCACAGATAGATAAATCAGAGTAAACAATACAAGATTGGTTCCAGTACTTAACTTCATCACAATAATAACTAGACAAAACAGAGGTTTACATAATTATTAAACAGCCTAGACATACCTTCCAAATACAAAAGCAGCAAGGGCAGTAGTCCCAGAGGAACTGCTCACATTACAGTCATCTCCCAAAGCTAGGTCAGCAAGAAGAAATGCCTTACGCAGAGAGTTCTCAACCTCTTCTAAGAATATATTATCAACTTCATTCGTTTGCGGAAAATTAGCATCTTCAAAAAAAAGTCGGGTGGCATTTTTCCTTATATAAGCAGCTGCTTCTGGTCCTCCATGACCATCAAAAACCTACAGATATATCCGAACTCACTATCATTATATGGCAAAAAAAAAAAAAAAAAAAAAATTATCGTTTTATCAATTACTGGGCTGAACAACAAATTACCCCATAAAAAGCACTTGGCTTCGGAACCTTGAAAAGGGCGCCCAAATGCGCAGGCAGATCATCTATCCTTACGTGCTCATCTTCCATAAATCTCCTAGGTCCAATGTCAGCAAAGCTTCCAGAACGAATGGTAGGCACAAATTGCAAAGTTGGAGACTCAACAGGCAAATCAGGAATTTCGGCAGATTTAATATCCTTCAAAGGGTATAGAAAGAGTTTGAGTCTAACATTTATGTCTCAGAAAGCATAAAGTCGTAGCATCAAATGAAAAACCCACAATTGGGTTCTACAGAGGAGCTAAGCAAACAATTATATATTTGTACTCGTATATCATAATTAAAACGTATTACAGGAGTAATCGTTCTTAGGATAACATATCATACATACATAATAAGGATCATTCATAATCATTCAAAACTCATAGTTTTACTTTGCAGATGGCACAAGTTACATTCCAGAACCATAGGCTCAATCCGAAAAAACAGATGTAAAATTTACTTATCATCAGAACAAGAGAAAGAAGACGTAGATCACGATTCAACACCAAAACTATGTACCAAAAATACTTCCACCAGAACAACAAAGGTACTAGAAAACAATAAACAGTCAGTCTATGATCCAAAAGAAGAAACTAGTACTACTATAACAAATAAATGATCCTCGAAATTCAGCCCCTACTAAACATTCGAAAGAACAAAATTCAACTAGCTATATACACTTCATGTAAGCAAATCTAAAACCAGAAATCGGGAAAAGAACTCACCACAATTTGAGAGGTAGATAAATCGGCAATAACCGAATCCGGAACTCGAACTTGATTTAACATTCTTGGAGAGATGGTAACAACATCTTCAATCTCATGAACGCCGCTGTCTTTAGCAAAGAATTGAACCTCGACATGGACGCTCTGTGGACAAACAACTTCTGCTTCAGCAACCATATTTCATTTACTACTGAAAAAACTTTTTCTTCAACAAAAAAGATTAGAAAGCCAAACTACAAAATCTCCGCAACTTTCAGATATTTGATTCTGTTTGGTTGTTTCAGTTTTCTTACTTTTTCTCGCGTTTTCTTTTAGGATTTTCTCGCACTTTCACTCGGCTTTGATTTTTTTGTGTTTAGGTTGAAACGATCAAATTTTGAGGCAGGTGGGCTTCTACATTTATTTATAGGAGTCAGACGGGCAACCGGAGGCTACCGGTCCCTGTACGCGTGTAAGTTCCATAAGCCATATGATTTTAGACGCTGGTACTCTCGCACGCAAACGCAATAAGGTTAACTTAACGGACACGTGACAGTTTTTTGGTCGACGCGTGACCTTTGGGTCTTTGTGAGGGATGCTTCGTGTAGAATGACCGAACCGTCCTTCTAGTGGCTCTCGTGGCTGAGTTGGCACGTTGACCTTGACAGCAATAGTTGTAGGATACATATGGGATAATTTAGATAGTATAGAGATAATTTTGGAAATGCAATTTAATTTTTGTTTTCGTTGGTTACAACTTGCTGACTTGGCATTGCGTACGTTAGTGATGAACTTAGCGAAACTTCAAAACCCGGGACTACCAATGGTAGACCATTTGCAATTTTCGGTTATAGTCCAAAAGCTTTAACGTGTTCAAAATCTAACCATATACATATTGATGGGACTTATTATAATTTCTTTCTACAAATTTATATATAGAAAATTATTTCAAGTCAACATTGAGTTTAAAAATAAAAAAATTACAAAATAAATCATTTTATTTATTTATTTATAATAATGTATTTTATTATTCATATATTTTATATTTGTCATTAGTCAAAATTTTTATTCATTTATAATATTCTAATTATATTTATAATTGTTATTTTTCGTTTATATTGCATGATGCATAAAATAAGTCAGGAAAGTAGACTAATTTTTTTAAGAAAGTCATTGAATTTTTTGGGCATTTGGGTTGTTGAGCCATGTAAGCACTTCAGTAATTCGCTTATAACAAAAAGAAAGAACATATTCCTCATAAATGATAGTAATAAGCATACACATTATTATCATGCTATAGTATTTAAAAACTATATAAAACTGTGATAATTAATTTCTGGATTCAAGTATTTCTGTTGAATTAAATTCAAACAATATTTATTTCAAGAATATAAACTACTCAGAATCATTTAATCATTATTCTCTCTCTCTTTTTTAAGTAAATCATTATTCATTTATATTATTGTTTCAATTTTGTTTAAGATAAAAAGCAACATTGTGGAGCTTGGCTTATATACTATGCTATCCATCATCCTTTCTAAATTAATTAATCAAATGAAATTACTCATCATTATATTATTAAAATATAACGTCAACCCAAATATATGATAGCGCGTTTGAAAATTCAAAAATTTCCGAAGACTATAGTTTATGAATTAAATGATGTTGAAATAATGATTAACGAATATATGTACTTGGTTGACTCAAATAAGTAAATTACTATAAAACCCTATGTCTGTTGTTAGATCAATTGTTCTCTGTATAGCATATACTACTCCAACAAATCCATATTTCATAAATAAAATTATTTAAATAAATAAATAAGATTTTGATTAGTAGTAGGTTTTAATGTCTATTTATCCAGTATTAATCCTAAGTTGACCTTCATTTACGCATGCTTATTCATATATGCGAAAGATGGCGTTGGCATCGCATATTAAATGGAAATTAAACATCATTAATTTAGATGCTAATTGGGCTCAGCACGCTCGAATTGGATTGTTTTTTAACTGTTTATATAATTATTTTTATGATTAATTAAAATAAGCTAAATATTATTTTTTTTACCAAAAAAAACAACTAAATATTAAAAATAAAAATTATTGTGTGCTGTCTCTAAATTATACTTAATAGATGAAAATGAAGGCACCTAGCACACAAGTGGGTTCTAGTGGTCCAAGTAGCCAGCGCACTCAACGAAAGCCGAAAAAGCTAAACATCACTTTTTATTTTATTTTAAATTAATCAAATCAAATATGTCCAAAAAAGATCAGTATCAAAAGTTGGAGAGAGCCTCTTATTTTTCAAATCAAGTAGACTATAAAATAAATGAAGTAAATGTCTAAAATACATATGTATTTATGCTCCTATCATTTCCAAAAAAAAATTAGTAGTACCCTCCTATTAAAATGTGATTTGTTGTGTAATTTAAAGATTTTTTATGGAACGGCACTTCAAAAATTATGCAATACTGGCTAAAAAAATTTTCAAATGGTTCATCACTCTTTTTGTTCGTTAAACTCCAATTCCAACGATAATAGAGGGATCAATTTAGTAATTTTTCAATTCAAAAATTAACTTCCAATTTTAATTATAAAACATGCATTCAAAATATTAAATACACAATGAGGATTTCAAATATGCCTTGAAATTCATTGTCCCACCATCGTAAAGCCTTGAAAAATGGAAATGAAGTTTTGGATCGTTTTGACCCATTAACTCAACCTGTTTCAAACTCAGCTCTCTGGATGCCAATCGTGAAATATAACAATACCAGTAGAAATGTATCATCAAGAGGAGTTGAATGGGAGGTCTTGGATTTCAAACCCATGTCTAGAGGTCAAGATGTGGAAAAATGGAAAAAATACATTGCATCGACGTAGAATTTTAAACCATTTTATATTTTTTCTCATTTTTACACTATTTTAATTTCGGTCATTGATTTGATATCTAAAACCATCATTCGACTCCTTTTAACGATATATTTCATTTGTTATAATTATTTTTCATGATCGATGGTCGGAGTGTTGAGTTTGAAATGGATCAGGTAATTGGGTCAAAATGACCCAAAATGTCATTTCTATTTTTAAGGCTTTACTATGATGGGACGACGAATTTGAAGGCATATTTAGAATTCTCGCTGTAAGAGCTTTGATTTGGTGCTCACTTATTTGTTTTATTGTTGGAATTAAAAGTTCATTTTGGGCTATAAAATTACCTAATTGGTTCATCTGTTATTGTTAGAACTTGAGGGAGAATGAGGGTGAGAGACCATTTGAATAATTTTTCAACAGATATTTTATAATTTTCTAGAGATATTTTTTAAAAAACATTGAAAATGACGTGGCAGGAGCATTAAATGTCACCTTTAAATAGTTCAGGAGTATAATATATCATATTAAAACGATAAAGTGTCACTAAAAAAATCATGCAAAGTATAATGTAAATCTTGGACAAACCCAGGTAGGGCTGCAAACGAGCCGAGCCGTTCGCGAGCGGCTCGGTGTTCGCTCGATAAAAGCTCGACTCGAGGCTCGGATCGATAATAAACGAGCCGAGCTTGAGCCGAAAATTTAGGCTCGTTTAATAAACGAGCCGAGCT